>SJYC01040494.1:0-11237 GCA_006408675.1 Madoqua kirkii | reverse complement strand
TGGAGGGCGGGGTGGGGGGGGTGGGGTCAGGGCCGCAAGGTATCCAGTCCACGCCCTTCCACCCCCAGGCTCCTATTCGTCAGCGCCTAGTACACGGCGGCGGCAAGAAGTGCCCAGACTCTTTTGGGAAGCACCGTCCTCCACGTCCCTTGGGGGTAGTGGGCTCAGTGGACAGCAGGCTGGGAATGCACTGAAATTAGCCCAGCCTTAATGGCCACCAGGCTGCCAGCTGCTAAGAGGCTCCATAACTGGCCTCCCCGGTGTCCACCTGTGACCCTTGAGGACTCAGACCCTGCGGGGAAGAAGGCTGAGGCCTTGGGTCTGCCAGCCTGGGGAAGAGCCCTTGGAACAGGGCTCAGAGATCCAGAGGCCACGGCAGTGAGAAGGCCGGGAACACACATCCGACCCTGTGGGGGCCCTTGCTGCTCTGCTCTTTGGGAAGGCCTCCCATGCATGGGGCTGGGACACAGGCCCCTGCGGCCGGGCGCCCTGGACACCTGCTGGCCACTGGACTGAGCACTAGGCTTCCTGCATCCCTGGGTGCCCTTAGATTCTGCTGTGCTCTGCCTGGCTGGCCCCCAGAAGCCCATCGAGAGCCAACAGGCTCCCCACCCTTGCAGTGGCAGGCAGGCCCTCTGGTGGCCAGTGGGGATGGGCAGGACACACCTGGATGATCTTCTCCGGAATGTTGGAACTGTGAAGCCATAGAGCCTCACGCGCTCGGGGAAGATGCTGGACAGGATCCTGCGGTCCAACTGGAAGGCGATCTCCCCCACCAGCCTCTCCCAGGCCAGCTGCTTTGATTCTGGGGACAACAGGGGTAGACACAGTGATCAGTGGCTGTGGCCAGCAGCCCAGGGGGTACCTGGGAGGTCTCCATGGGCAGCAGAGGGGACCCCAGCCTCCCGCTGACCTCGAGAGCTGTCGGGGAACTTGCTGCTCTTGCGGTGGGCTAGCTTCCGCTCCAACTCCAGGACGCTTTTCCGAGACTGCTCTGGGCCACGTGGACCACGGGTGTCGGTGACTGAAGCCGGGGAGGATGAGGTTCGCGGTGGGGAGCGGGGGTTGCGTGGAGGGGAGTGAGGGGTGGGTGAAGGCTGGGATGGGGAGTGGTGCGTTCGGGCAGAGGGGTGCGGTGTGCTTGAGGGGGTGTAGCTGGTGGTCACTGGGGGGGTGGAGGTGGGGGCAGAGGTGAGGATGGCCATGTTGGAGGCAGTCAAGACAGGGACAGAGGCAGGGACCACTTGTCCCTGAGGGCCGCCAGGCTGTGTCTGGGCATCTGAGGTGCCATAGGAGAAGGCTGTCACAGGGCCTGGAGTGCTCAGGGCACCAACAGGGGTGGAGGTCTGGATGGGCGCACCAACGAATGTCATGCCGAGGGGCTCTGGCTCCTGGGTTGGCTGAGGGTGCTCAATGGAGAGTGGGACTAGTGATGTGCGGGAGGGGCAGAAAGGAGAGGAGGCAGATTAGAGCCAGGCAGGACCAGGGACTGGCCTGGGAGGGCCCACCAGGGCCCACCTCCCATCCCCGCATCTGTTACCTTTGGAGGTGGCAGAAGGTCCCCTGTCAGCCGAGGGGTGGGGTCCCGGGGGATATCCTCGGAGCGGCTCTGCCAGCCGCACCCGTGGGGCCTCCGACAGCACCAGATTGTTCATGGGGTTGGCCAGAATGTTCTGAGAGACACCTAGAGGGGCAGCCATGGAGGTGAGCAGGGGGCTGCTCAGGGAGAGGACCCCCGAGCCTGTCATAGGGGGCATCAGGGGACCGTTCTGAGACACAGCTAGGGGGCCCGCTGGGGGGCTTCCTGGAGTCAGGGGGCCGGTGGAGGGCAGGCCCAGGGAGCTGGCTGGTGTGCCCCCTGGGGACACTGCCATGGGGCCCGCCAGGGGGCTGCTGGGGATCAGGGAGCCGGTGGAGGGCAGGCCCAGGGAGCTGGTTGGTGTGCCCTCTTTGGGCACTACCATGGGGCTGGCCAGGTGGCTGGTGAGTGGGCTGCTCTGGGAGATGGGCCCTAGGCCAGGCAGCAGCGTGTTGAGAGGGCCTGCCAGGGGGCTCACGATGGGGCCTGCCACGGGGCTGGGCTGCGGGCTGTTTAGCATTTCGGCCAGGGGTGCCAGAGCCACAATCCCCACTTCTTCCAGGATGGGTTCGTTGGCTGCTGCCGGGGACGGGGGCAGGAAGACACCTGGGGGACACAGAGAAAGCACTGAGATGCCAGGCTCTCTCCCACTGTAGCAGGGCCTGGACCACAAGGCCCATCTGCCTCCAACAAGCTGACCAACTCTCTCTGAGCCTCCCCTCTAGGCAGATCCCACACGAGGATCTAGCTCCTTGTCTCTGTCCTCTGAGGGCACCTGCTTCCTCTCAGGATCACCTCCCTAAACACTTGCCCTCGCCACCAGGACCTTCCATGCTACCTGCCCTTTAGACAGGCCACTTCCCTGAGCTGCTGACCCCTTGCTGAAGAGGGGACAGTCTGAACACACAGGTAGCCAAGATGACCCCTCTGTGCCCTGGTGAGGAGAGGTCGGCCTAAGCCTCCTGACCACTGTCCTCGTAAGGACAGCTGAAGCTCACGACATGAGGGACCGTCAGGGGGCCAGAGCTTGAAGTGGCTGGAGCCCAGGGTGTGCTTGGCCCCTGCCTACCCACAGGGGATGCGGCTGCAGGAGGGCCTGCTGTGCCCACCCCCACATGCAGCCTGGGGGCCTATTTGCCCCTGATTCCGGAGGAGACTGCCCCAGAATGGCCAAGTGACTGCTGTTGGAAGGAGAAGTCCCCTAGGGAGGGCGTGGGAAAGGCGTCTGTGAGTGTGCAGTTTGATGGAAGCTTCCAGGTTATAAAAATAAAAGCAGAACATGCTTATGATAGGGAAAGAGTGGAAATACAGAAAAAGTCAAAAAGCAATGAATATCACTTGTTGACCTGTCACCCCACAGTGCGTCGTATTGCAAAGCTCTGTGTGCGTGGCCTTGAAGACATCTCCAGATGGTTATGTGGGTCAGGGCCTGGCAGACCCCTCTGTAAGGAGCTGTGAAGACCTTCTCCATGTGTCTGTATGGGTCAGGGGCTGAAAAAACCCTCTGTGAAGAGCTGTCTATAGACCTCCAGCCTTCCAGGCCACTCCTGCTGCAGCTTCTCAGCTCTGTCATTGCTGCTTGAAAGCAGCCACGGGCAACGTGGAAACAAATGGACGTGGATGCGTGGCGGCAAAAATTCATGAATGCTAATATTTGAATTTCATGGACTTCTATGTTGTGAAATAATCCTCTCCTTTGATTTTTCTCTCAGCCGTTTAAAAAAAGGTGAAGCCAGCTCTTCCTGGCTCCCAGGCCACGCACACCCGTGCAGTGACTCTATGTCCGTGTCCGTATGTGCCCCGCCTCTGGGAGACACTCCCTCCAGCTGTGTCATTCTTGGAAAACAGAGCTTATTGTGGCCACGGTGGTTTCCATCTTGTGTACATGCCATTATTTATCGAGCTGATTTCACTTGGGGGATGCTATTGATTCCAGTTTTCCCAGCAACAAAAATGCTACTATATAAGTCTTTGTTATTTTTCCCCCCTGAAAACAGACATTTTACAGTTTCTCAGTGCACACTGCCGAGCCCCTCTGCTTTAAGATCCCTTAGACCATCTGATGTTCCCTTTGAAGTCCCAGGTGTGGTACATTGGTACACTACCAGTACTTCCAGCCAAATATTTTAAGTTTTGTTATTTTTTTCAAACAAATAAACTAAAATTTCAGAATCAGTCTTTGATTTCCTGTTTTGACTTTTTGGGATTTTTGCTTTAGGATTGAGGAGACAGTAAAGCCTGTGGCCTGAAGGGAAGAGCCCATGGGGAGGAAGTGTGTGAGGGACTGGGCAGTGGTAGGGCAGAGGTGATAGGGCGTGGACATCCGAGCTGAGTGTCCGTCCTCCTCAGCCTGTCTCCTCTTCCAGGAGCCTGGGGCCTGGATGACTCAGGCAGCATCTCCAGGACTCAGGAGAGAAGACAGTCTCCCCACAGTCGGTCATCATGGTCTCTGAGACCATCTCACTGATGCCCCCACCACACTCTTGCCTCTGTCTTTGCGTTGGCTGGTCCCATTGCAATCTGCCTGCAATGCGGGAGACCTGGGTTTGATTCCTGGGTTGGGAAGATCCTCTGGAGAAGGAAATGTCTACCGAATCCAGTATTCTGGCCTGGAGAATTCCATGGACTGTATAGTCTATGGGGTCGCAAAGAGTTGGACACGACTGAGCAACTTTCACTCACTCATTTCTGCCTGGACTGCTCTTCCTGTGTGCCTGGTTGGCCCTGCACTGCCACTCATCCCTCACGTGAGACCTTCTCAGGGAGGTCTTCCATCCAGAATTGCCAGGTTCCTTCAAGCCACCTGCTCCTTCCCCTCTCCTCGATGACTTCCTTCTTGGCACTTGCTCTAAGACACTCTGCATCGACTTACTGGTTTGTCCTGGTTCCCTCAATTAGCATGGAAGCTCCATGAAGGCAGGGCTTTGTCTGTGTGCTGCTGTTTCCCTGTGCCTGGAACAGTGCTTGGGCCACAGGAAGTGTTCAGTAAATATGAAGAATATGTTTATATATGAGCACAGATAAAACCTGAGATTTAAAAAAGGGTCAGTCTAGAAAGTGAGAGGATGGGAAAATATAGTCCATGCAAATGGGAAGCTAAAGAAAGCTGGAGCAGCAATCCTCCTATCAGAAAAAATAGACCTTAAAATAAAGAATATTGCAAGAGATAAGGAAGGACACTACATAATGATCAAGGTATCAATTCAAGAGGAAGACATAACAATTGTAAATAATTATGTACCCAGCATAGGACCACCTCAATACATAAGACAAACACTAACAGACATAAAAGGAGAAATTGACAGTAACACAAGAATAGTAAGAGACTTTAACACCCCACTCACACCAATGGACAGATCATCAAAACAGAAAATTAATAAGGAAACACAAGTCTTGAAGGATACATTAGATGCAATGGATCTCATTGATATCTTTAGGACATTAGGTCCAAATGCAGAAGAATACACTTTCTTCTCAAGTGCACATGGAACATTCTCCAGGATAGACCACATCTTGGGTTACAAATCCAACCTCAGTAAATTTAAGAAAATTGAAATCACATTAAGCACCTTCCCCAACCACAAGGCTATGAGACTAGATATCAATTACAGGAAAAAAACTGTAAGAAACACAAATACATGGAGATTAAGCAACACATTTCTAAATAACCAACAGGTTACTGAAGAAATCAAAAGGAAAATAAAAAAATTTCTAGAAACAAATGACAATGAAAACACAACAATTCGAAAAGGGGATTGAGTTACTGTCAATTTCTCCTTTTACATCTGTTAGTGTTTGTCTTATGTATTGAGGTGCTCCTTATGTATTGAACTGCAGCAAAAGCAGTTCTAAGAGGGAAGTTTATAGCAATACAATCCTACCTCAAGAAACAAGAAAAACATCGAATATACCACCTAACTTTACACCTAAAACAACCGGAAAAAGAAGAACAACAACAAAAACCCAAATTAGTAGAAGGACAGACATCATAAAGATATGAGCAGAAATAAATGAAAAAGAAATGAAGGAAACAATAGTAAAGATAAAGCTAAAACCTGGTTCTTTGAGAAGATAAAATTGACAAACGTTTAGCCAAATTCATCAAGAAAAAAAGAGAGAAGAACAAAATCAACAAAATTAAAAATGAAAAAGGAGAGGTTACAAAAGACAATGCAGAAATACAAAGGATTATAAGAGGCTATTATGAACAACTGTATGGCAATAAAATGGATAACATGGAAGAAATGGACAGATTCTTAGAAAATTCCAATCTTTCAAGACTGAACCAGGAAGAAATAGAAATTATGAACAACCCAATTACAAGCACTGAAATGGAAGCTGTGATAAAAAAATCTCCCCCAAAACAAAAGCCCAGGACCAGATGGCTTCACAGGAGAATTCTGTCAAACATTTAGAGAAGAGCTAATGCCTATCCTTCTAAAACTGTTTCCAAAAATTGCAGAGGAAGGAACACTTCCAAACTCATTCTACAAGGCCACCATCACCCTAATACCGAAACTAGACAAAGACAACACAAAAAAAGAAAACTACAGGCCAATATCACTGATGAACATAGATGTAAAAATCCTCAAGAAACTTTTAGCAAACAGAATTCAGCAACACATCAAAAAGCCCATACACTGTGATCAAGTTGGGTTTATTCCAGGAATGCAAGGATTCTTCAATGTATACAAATCAATCAATGTGAAAGATCATATTGACAAATTAAAAGGTAAAATTTATATGATAATCTCAATAGATGCAAAAGAAGCCTTTGACAAAATTCAGCACCCCTTTGTAATTAAAACTCTTAAAAAAATGGGCATAGAAAAAATTTACTTCAACATAGTAAAGACTGTACATGATAAGCCTACAGCAAACATTATTCTCAACGGTGAAAAACTGAAAGCATTCCTCTTAAGATCAGGAACAAGACAAGAGTGTCCACTTTCACCACTATTAGTCAACATAGCTTTGGAAGTCCTAGCTACAGCAATCAGAGAAGAAAAAGAAATAAAAGGAATCCAGATTGGAAAAGAAGTAAAGCTAGTACTGTTTGCAGATGACATGATACTGTACAGAGAAAACCCTAAAGATAGTACCAGAAAATTACTAGAGCTAATCAGCAAATTTTGCAAAGTTGCAGGATACAAAATCAATTCAACCTGCCTGACTTCAGACTATACTATAAATCTACAATCATCAATACAGTATGGTACTGGCACAAAGAGATATAGATCAATGGAACAGAATAGAAAGTCTAGAGATAAATCCAAGTACCTATGGACACATTATCTTTGAAAAAGGAGGCAAAATATACCATGGAGAAAATGCAGTCTCTTCAACAAGTTATTCTGGGAAAACTGGTCAACTATGTGTAAAAAATGAAACTAGAGCACTTTTAAACACCATACACAAAAATAAACTCAAAATGAATTAAATACCTAAAAGTAAAATCAGAAACTATGAAACTCTTAGAGGAAAACATAGGCAAAACACTCTCTGACATAAATCACAGTAAGAACCTCTATGACCCACTTTCCAGAATATTGGAAATAAAAACAAAAATAAATGTCACCTAGTTAAACTTAAAAACGAAGAAAACTACAAGGTGAAAAGACAGCCCTCAGAAAGGGAGAAATGATAACAAATGAAGCAAATGATAGTTACTCTCCAAAACATGCAAGTAGCTCTTGCAGCTCAATACTAGAAAAATGAACAACTCACTCAAAAAGTGAACAAAAGACATAAATAGATATTTCTCCCAAGATATACAAATGGCTAATAAACGTGAAAAGATGCTCAACATCACTCATTATTGAAGAAATGCAAATCAAAATCACTAAGAGGTATCATCTCATGCTGGTCAGAATGGCCATAATCAAAAAGTCTACAAGAAAAAAAAATGCTTTCCTGGAGAATCTCATGGACAGAGGAGCCTGGTAGGCTACAGTCCACAGGGTCTCAAAGAGTCAGATATGACAGAAGCAACTTAGCACACAGCACACACAGCAGGGCCGTGTGAGGTGGTGTGTTTTGGATGTCTGTTGATGACTGGGTTTGTGTTCTTGACTTGATTGTCATTTCAGTGAGGCATCCTGCACTGGGTGTTGCAGGCAGTTAGGTGGTTTCAGGAATTGGATACAAGTGGAGTCCTCTGTGGGAGTTCACAGTGATTAATCCCCCCGAGGTCAAGAGTTTTCTGGTGGTATAGTGTTCTGGACTCAGTGCTCCCACTCCTGAGGTTCAGGCTGGATATTTGTTCAGGGAACCAAGACCACACAAGCTGTTTGTTATGGCAATAAAGGGGGTTAAAACAAAGAAGAAGAAGCAAAATCCAAACCCCAGACAAATAGTAAAAGAAAAATCAGACAAAAATAAAAACAAAAGGACATACACATGCACAGGCACATACATACACACACACACACACACACACACACACTCACAAATGAAACCAAAACAGATCAAAGAAAACAAAGTAGAAGAGAGCAAAGGACACCAAAAATGACATCAACCAATTAAAACAAAACTAACTAAAACAAAGCAGAAAACAAGATTACAGTAGAATGCCCATTGATGAATAAAGCAAAGCAAACAAAACAAGCAAACATGATGAAACACTGAAAAAATAGAAAAGCAAAGCTAAAGAGAAATATATTTAAAAGGTCTATATGCATTAACAAAAAACTAAAACAAGACAAAAAAAGCACAGAACTACAGAAAGCCAAATAGAAGTAGAAATATATAAAAGTGATAAAAAGTGTGATTTTAAAAATTCCCAAAGCCTAAACATAGATAATAATAAAAACAACAACCACAGCAACAGAGAAAAAAAGAAAAAATCTAGAACTACAGAACAAATCAAAATATAAAAATATAATAAATATTTTTCTCAGATCTTAACCGTCACCATCCTTTTCCCCACTGTGAGCCATAGCCCACATTTACCTCCCTAGGATGCCCTCCAGTACTGAGGAGGGCTCGTCTCTGGACCTGCTATAGGGACAGTTTCAACTCTAATCTGGTCATATTCCTCCAAGTGCTTGCTTCCAATGTCCACAGTTTCCAATGCTAGATCATTTTATTTTGTGGGAACACTTACTGTCCGCTTATATATTCCATAGACAGAGTCTACCTAGTTGATCCTATGGATTTAATCTGCAGCTTATACAGCTGGTGGAAAGGTTTTTGATCCTCTTCTAAATCTCTCCACCTGTGAAGCTCAATTTGTCTTTTATCTCCACCTCTGCATGTGAGTCATACATAGGATTTTCCTCCTGAGGCTGCCATGAAGGACTTGAGTCTGCCCCAGTAAGGACCAGGTGTGGAGGTGGTGCAGCTGCTTGGATCATGGGGACTCCAGCAGCACCAGTTGCTCAAGAAAGCCAGTAACTACAGGTGCAGGAGTTACAGCACTATTAGTATAGTTTTCTAGGCTCTGGCAGTTCTGCCCCAGTTTGGTGGTGGTTTAGTCACTAAGTCATGTCAGACTCTTCTGACCTCCCATGGAATTTAGCTTGTCAGGCTCCTTTGTCCATGGAATTCTCCAGGTAAGAGTACTGGAAGGAGTTGCCATTTCCTTCTCCAGGAGATCTCCCCAACCCAGGAACTGAACCCAGGTCTCATGCATTGCAGGCAGACTCTCTAACAACTGAGCTATGAGGGAACACCCTGCCCCAGTTTGGACTAAGCATATAGGTACTGTGGCTGCTTGGATCATCAGGACACCAGCAATGCCAGGTGCCCAGGGAAGCCAATGGCCATTGGTGCAGGAGATATGGAGCTATCAGGATTCTTTTCTAGCCTCTAGCAGCTGTCACTCAAAAGGCCTCTCTGACTGGTCCTTCTCTATTACTTGAAACAGCAGGCACTCATAGGGCCACTCTCGCTGGAGTCTTTTTCTATTGGTCAACTGCTGGCACCAGCATTTGGAGAGAGAGAGGTTACTGTGATGGCTCCACCCCATGTATGACTAAAGCAGTAGTGCCCTGCCTCCATGGCTGCCTTACTTTTCAAAGCCGAGGGGTCCTGAGGAGAGGTGAGCCTGCTGTCCGCCAATTCTCCAGGAGATCTCCCCAACCCAGGAACTGAACCCAGGTCTCATGCATTGCAGGCAGACTCTCTAACAACTGAGCTATGAGGGAACACCCTGCCCCAGTTTGGACTAAGCATATAGGTACTGTGGCTGCTTGGATCATCAGGACACCAGCAATGCCAGGTGCCCAGGGAAGCCAATGGCCATTGGTGCAGGAGATATGGAGCTATCAGGATTCTTTTCTAGCCTCTAGCAGCTGTCACTCAAAAGGCCTCTCTGACTGGTCCTTCTCTATTACTTGAAACAGCAGGCACTCATAGGGCCACTCTCGCTGGAGTCTTTTTCTATTGGTCAACTGCTGGCACCAGCATTTGGAGAGAGAGAGGTTACTGTGATGGCTCCACCCCATGTATGACTAAAGCAGTAGTGCCCTGCCTCCATGGCTGCCTTACTTTTCAAAGCCGAGGGGTCCTGAGGAGAGGTGAGCCTGCTGTCCGCCAACCCAGTCCCTTGGTGAGCAAGAGACAATCAGACACGACGGGTTCCGTCTAAGCAGTTCTGCTTTATTGCTGCCAACTCCCAGCTTATATAGGCAAGCAGGGGGGTTTTAGGAGGGACTTTCCATAGTTGCACCAATCACATTAAAGGTCAAATCGTCATGTGCCTTCATTATAACAGGAGTCTATGGAGATCATGCGCTGTTTATGTGCACGGAAATCAAGAGAGCCAACCAAAAACTTTGACAAACAACACAGACCACACCCCCATCTCTTCCGCCAGGCGCCATCTTAGTTTCCGACCACAAAGCTAGCTCCTTTGTTTTTAAGGTTTCCTATTTAGGGCCCCACAATGGATCTCCTCCCTCTCGTCCCCGTAGGCCATCTCCCTATAGTCAATAGCAGTCCTTGTGTCTTCACTCTGGAATTTCTATCCAACCTCCATGCTTCAGCTCCCATCTGCTGTGCGTTCCGTTGGGTTTGTGTCCCTGTCTGGGATACATGCATTTGCAGCATGGATTGTCTATGTGGTTCTTACTCCATTCAGAGTGTCACAGGTCAGCTGTTTCACTTTCTAACAGCCTCAAATGCTTCCCTTTTGTCCCAAACGATTGTCCCAGATGTGGGGCTGTCACCCCTGGGCAAGGTCCAGTCCTGCTCACTCTTCTCCTCTTTCCCCTTCCTTCCCTTGTCTTATCAAGTCTTGCATAAATCTATATATTCCCTTCCAGTTGTCAGGGACTCCTGCCAGTTCTCAGCTGGTTCTCTGCAAGATCTTCTGCATCTAAAGATGTATTCTTGATTTATCCATGGAAAGAGATGTACTCCTCATCCACATACTCCTCTGCCATCTTGTCAGCTTCCACAGTGGGAGACTTTATTACTGCACTATCATCAACAGATTATCCAGACAGAAAACCAATAAGTAAACAAAGGCCTTAATGATACATTTGACCAGAGGGACCTAACCAATGTTTATACATCATGCCATCCAAAATCAACAGGATTGTCTTCTCATGTGGACATAGAAAATACTCCAAGATGGACCAGATGCTGACACAAAGTGTGCCTTAGTAAATTTAACAAGATTAAAATCATATCAAGCATTTTTTTCTCATCATAA
>SJYC01040493.1:0-138241 GCA_006408675.1 Madoqua kirkii | reverse complement strand
GACCAACTCTCTCTGAGCCTCCCCTCTAGGCAGATCCCACACGAGGATCTAGCTCCTTGTCTCTGTCCTCTGAGGGCACCTGCTTCCTCTCAGGATCACCTCCCTAAACACTTGCCCTCGCCACCAGGACCTTCCATGCTACCTGCCCTTTAGACAGGCCACTTCCCTGAGCTGCTGACCCCTTGCTGAAGAGGGGACAGTCTGAACACACAGGTAGCCAAGATGACCCCTCTGTGCCCTGGTGAGGAGAGGTCGGCCTAAGCCTCCTGACCACTGTCCTCGTAAGGACAGCTGAAGCTCACGACATGAGGGACCGTCAGGGGGCCAGAGCTTGAAGTGGCTGGAGCCCAGGGTGTGCTTGGCCCCTGCCTACCCACAGGGGATGCGGCTGCAGGAGGGCCTGCTGTGCCCACCCCCACATGCAGCCTGGGGGCCTATTTGCCCCTGATTCCGGAGGAGACTGCCCCAGAATGGCCAAGTGACTGCTGTTGGAAGGAGAAGTCCCCTAGGGAGGGCGTGGGAAAGGCGTCTGTGAGTGTGCAGTTTGATGGAAGCTTCCAGGTTATAAAAATAAAAGCAGAACATGCTTATGATAGGGAAAGAGTGGAAATACAGAAAAAGTCAAAAAGCAATGAATATCACTTGTTGACCTGTCACCCCACAGTGCGTCGTATTGCAAAGCTCTGTGTGCGTGGCCTTGAAGACATCTCCAGATGGTTATGTGGGTCAGGGCCTGGCAGACCCCTCTGTAAGGAGCTGTGAAGACCTTCTCCATGTGTCTGTATGGGTCAGGGGCTGAAAAAACCCTCTGTGAAGAGCTGTCTATAGACCTCCAGCCTTCCAGGCCACTCCTGCTGCAGCTTCTCAGCTCTGTCATTGCTGCTTGAAAGCAGCCACGGGCAACGTGGAAACAAATGGACGTGGATGCGTGGCGGCAAAAATTCATGAATGCTAATATTTGAATTTCATGGACTTCTATGTTGTGAAATAATCCTCTCCTTTGATTTTTCTCTCAGCCGTTTAAAAAAAGGTGAAGCCAGCTCTTCCTGGCTCCCAGGCCACGACACCCGTGCAGTGACTCTATGTCCGTGTCCGTATGTGCCCCGCCTCTGGGAGACACTCCCTCCAGCTGTGTCATTCTTGGAAAACAGAGCTTATTGTGGCCACGGTGGTTTCCATCTTGTGTACATGCCATTATTTATCGAGCTGATTTCACTTGGGGGATGCTATTGATTCCAGTTTTCCCAGCAACAAAAATGCTACTATATAAGTCTTTGTTATTTTTCCCCCCTGAAAACAGACATTTTACAGTTTCTCAGTGCACACTGCCGAGCCCCTCTGCTTTAAGATCCCTTAGACCATCTGATGTTCCCTTTGAAGTCCCAGGTGTGGTACATTGGTACACTACCAGTACTTCCAGCCAAATATTTTAAGTTTTGTTATTTTTTTCAAACAAATAAACTAAAATTTCAGAATCAGTCTTTGATTTCCTGTTTTGACTTTTTGGGATTTTTGCTTTAGGATTGAGGAGACAGTAAAGCCTGTGGCCTGAAGGGAAGAGCCCATGGGGAGGAAGTGTGTGAGGGACTGGGCAGTGGTAGGGCAGAGGTGATAGGGCGTGGACATCCGAGCTGAGTGTCCGTCCTCCTCAGCCTGTCTCCTCTTCCAGGAGCCTGGGGCCTGGATGACTCAGGCAGCATCTCCAGGACTCAGGAGAGAAGACAGTCTCCCCACAGTCGGTCATCATGGTCTCTGAGACCATCTCACTGATGCCCCCACCACACTCTTGCCTCTGTCTTTGCGTTGGCTGGTCCCATTGCAATCTGCCTGCAATGCGGGAGACCTGGGTTTGATTCCTGGGTTGGGAAGATCCTCTGGAGAAGGAAATGTCTACCGAATCCAGTATTCTGGCCTGGAGAATTCCATGGACTGTATAGTCTATGGGGTCGCAAAGAGTTGGACACGACTGAGCAACTTTCACTCACTCATTTCTGCCTGGACTGCTCTTCCTGTGTGCCTGGTTGGCCCTGCACTGCCACTCATCCCTCACGTGAGACCTTCTCAGGGAGGTCTTCCATCCAGAATTGCCAGGTTCCTTCAAGCCACCTGCTCCTTCCCCTCTCCTCGATGACTTCCTTCTTGGCACTTGCTCTAAGACACTCTGCATCGACTTACTGGTTTGTCCTGGTTCCCTCAATTAGCATGGAAGCTCCATGAAGGCAGGGCTTTGTCTGTGTGCTGCTGTTTCCCTGTGCCTGGAACAGTGCTTGGGCCACAGGAAGTGTTCAGTAAATATGAAGAATATGTTTATATATGAGCACAGATAAAACCTGAGATTTAAAAAAGGGTCAGTCTAGAAAGTGAGAGGATGGGAAAATATAGTCCATGCAAATGGGAAGCTAAAGAAAGCTGGAGCAGCAATCCTCCTATCAGAAAAAATAGACCTTAAAATAAAGAATATTGCAAGAGATAAGGAAGGACACTACATAATGATCAAGGTATCAATTCAAGAGGAAGACATAACAATTGTAAATAATTATGTACCCAGCATAGGACCACCTCAATACATAAGACAAACACTAACAGACATAAAAGGAGAAATTGACAGTAACACAAGAATAGTAAGAGACTTTAACACCCCACTCACACCAATGGACAGATCATCAAAACAGAAAATTAATAAGGAAACACAAGTCTTGAAGGATACATTAGATGCAATGGATCTCATTGATATCTTTAGGACATTAGGTCCAAATGCAGAAGAATACACTTTCTTCTCAAGTGCACATGGAACATTCTCCAGGATAGACCACATCTTGGGTTACAAATCCAACCTCAGTAAATTTAAGAAAATTGAAATCACATTAAGCACCTTCCCCAACCACAAGGCTATGAGACTAGATATCAATTACAGGAAAAAAACTGTAAGAAACACAAATACATGGAGATTAAGCAACACATTTCTAAATAACCAACAGGTTACTGAAGAAATCAAAAGGAAAATAAAAAAATTTCTAGAAACAAATGACAATGAAAACACAACAATTCGAAAAGGGGATTGAGTTACTGTCAATTTCTCCTTTTACATCTGTTAGTGTTTGTCTTATGTATTGAGGTGCTCCTTATGTATTGAACTGCAGCAAAAGCAGTTCTAAGAGGGAAGTTTATAGCAATACAATCCTACCTCAAGAAACAAGAAAAACATCGAATATACCACCTAACTTTACACCTAAAACAACCGGAAAAAGAAGAACAACAACAAAAACCCAAATTAGTAGAAGGACAGACATCATAAAGATATGAGCAGAAATAAATGAAAAAGAAATGAAGGAAACAATAGTAAAGATAAAGCTAAAACCTGGTTCTTTGAGAAGATAAAATTGACAAACGTTTAGCCAAATTCATCAAGAAAAAAAGAGAGAAGAACAAAATCAACAAAATTAAAAATGAAAAAGGAGAGGTTACAAAAGACAATGCAGAAATACAAAGGATTATAAGAGGCTATTATGAACAACTGTATGGCAATAAAATGGATAACATGGAAGAAATGGACAGATTCTTAGAAAATTCCAATCTTTCAAGACTGAACCAGGAAGAAATAGAAATTATGAACAACCCAATTACAAGCACTGAAATGGAAGCTGTGATAAAAAAATCTCCCCCAAAACAAAAGCCCAGGACCAGATGGCTTCACAGGAGAATTCTGTCAAACATTTAGAGAAGAGCTAATGCCTATCCTTCTAAAACTGTTTCCAAAAATTGCAGAGGAAGGAACACTTCCAAACTCATTCTACAAGGCCACCATCACCCTAATACCGAAACTAGACAAAGACAACACAAAAAAAGAAAACTACAGGCCAATATCACTGATGAACATAGATGTAAAAATCCTCAAGAAACTTTTAGCAAACAGAATTCAGCAACACATCAAAAAGCCCATACACTGTGATCAAGTTGGGTTTATTCCAGGAATGCAAGGATTCTTCAATGTATACAAATCAATCAATGTGAAAGATCATATTGACAAATTAAAAGGTAAAATTTATATGATAATCTCAATAGATGCAAAAGAAGCCTTTGACAAAATTCAGCACCCCTTTGTAATTAAAACTCTTAAAAAAATGGGCATAGAAAAAATTTACTTCAACATAGTAAAGACTGTACATGATAAGCCTACAGCAAACATTATTCTCAACGGTGAAAAACTGAAAGCATTCCTCTTAAGATCAGGAACAAGACAAGAGTGTCCACTTTCACCACTATTAGTCAACATAGCTTTGGAAGTCCTAGCTACAGCAATCAGAGAAGAAAAAGAAATAAAAGGAATCCAGATTGGAAAAGAAGTAAAGCTAGTACTGTTTGCAGATGACATGATACTGTACAGAGAAAACCCTAAAGATAGTACCAGAAAATTACTAGAGCTAATCAGCAAATTTTGCAAAGTTGCAGGATACAAAATCAATTCACAGAAATCACTTGCATTTCTATATACTAACAATGAAAAATCAGAAAGAGAAATTAAGGAAGCAATCTCATTCATCATTGCAACAAAAACAATTAAATTTCTAGGAATAAACTTACCTAAGGAGACAAAAGAACTGTACATAGAAAATTATAAGACAGTAATGAAAGAAATCAAAGATGACATAAACAGATGGCGAGATAGTCCATGTTCCTGGTTAGGAAGAGTCAATATTGTGAAACTGACTATCCTACAAATTCAATGTGAACCCTATCAAATTACCAATGGCATTTTTCACAGAACTAGAACAAAAAGTTTCTCAATTCATATGGAAACACAAAAGACCCCAAATAGCCAAAGCAGTCTTGAAAAGAAGAATGGAGCTGGAGGAAGCAATCTTCCTGACTTCAGATTATACTACAAAGTTACAGTCATCAGGACAGTATAGTACTGGCACAAAAGCAGAAATATAGACCAATGGAACAAGATAGAAAGCCTGAAAATAAACCCATGCACCTATGGGTACCTTACTTTTGATAAAGGAAGCAAGACAGCCTCTTCAATAAATGGTGCTGGGAAAACTGAACAGCTACATGTAAAATAATGAAATTAGAACACTTCCTAACACCATACACAAAGACAAACTCAAAATGGATTAAAGACCTAAATGTAAGATCAGAAACGACAAAACTCTTAGAGGAAACAAAGGCAGAACACCCGATGACATAAATCAAAGCAAGATCCTCTATGACCCACCTCCTAGAGTAATGGAAACAAAAACAAAAGTAAATAAGTGAGACTTGATTAAACATAAAAGCTTTTTCACAGCAAAGGAAACTATAAGCAAGGTGAAAAGACAGCCCTCAGAATAGGAGAAAATAATAGCAAATGAAACGACTGATAAAGGATTAATTTCCAAAATACACAAGCAGCTCATACAACTCAATGCTGGAAAACAAACAACCCAATCAAAAAGTGGGAAGAAGACCTAAGCAGACATTTCTTCAAAGAAGACATACAGATGGCTAACAAACACATGAAAACATGCTCAACATTGCTTATTATTAGAGAAATGCAGATCAAAACTACATTGAGATATCACCTCACACCACTCAGAATGGCCATCATCAAAAAGTCTACAAGCAATAAAAAATGGGGAGGGTGTGGAGAAAAGGGAAATGCTCTTGCACTGTTGGTGGGAATGTAAATTGATACAGCCAGTACAAAAGATGATATGGAGATTATTTTAAAAACTCAGAATGAAGCCACTATATGACCCAGCAATCCCACTCCTAGGCATATACCCTGAAGAAACCAAAACTGCAAAAGACACATGTATCCCACTGTTCACTGCAGCACTATTACAATAGCTAGAACACGGAAGCAACCTAGATGTCCATCGACAGATGAATGGAGAAAGAAGTTGTGATACATATACACAATGGAATATTACTCAGCCATAAAGAGGAATGCATTTGAGTCAGTTCTGATGAGGTGGATGAACCTAGAACATATATAGAGTGAAATGAGTCAGAAAGAGAAAGATAAATATCATATTCTAATGCATATATATGGAATCTAGAAGAATGCTACTGAAGAATTTACTTACAGAGCAACAGTGGAGAAACAGATGAAGAGAATAGACTTATGGACATCGGAAGAGAAGAGGGTGAGCTGTATGGAAAGAGTAACATGGAAACTTACATCATCATACATAAAATAGCCAATGGGAATTTGCTGTATGGCTCAGGAAACTCCAACAGGGACTCTGTATCAACCTAGAGGGTGGGATGGGGAAGGAGATGGGAGGGAGGTTCAAAAGGGAGGGGATATATGTATACCTATGGCTCATTCAGGTTGAGGTTTGACAGAAAATAACAAAATTCTGTAAAGCAATTATCCTTCAGTAAAAAAAATTTTAAAAAGGGTCAGTCTAGGAATTTTCCACAGAATGACCCTATAAACTGTGACCCCTGTGACAGCCATGTGAGATCCAAAACTCAATCAGCTAACAGGTAACTAACTGAAGGACAGAGTGCAAGATTCATCAGCAGCTCTACAAAAGTCAATTGTATTTCCATATACTATCAATGAATAATCCAGAAGTAAAAATAAGACAATAGCATCAAAAAGTAAAATATTTGGGAATAAATTTAACAAAAGATATGCAAAACTTATGCTCTGAAAACTATAAACATTATTGACAGAAATGAAAGAAACCCTAAATAAATGGAAAATATCCTGTGTTTATGGATTGGAAGACTTAATATTGTGAAGATAGCATATATTCCCCTAGTTGATTTACAGATTCAGTGAACTCCCTATTAGAGCAATAAAAGAAACAATAAGTTGGATTTCATCAAAATTAAAAGCTTTTGTGTTTCAAAGTACACTATAAGAAAATGAAAAGACAAAATGGGAGAAAATATTTCCAAATCATGATTTGATAAGGGACTTATATCTAGATTATACAAAGAACTCTTACAACTCAATAATAAAAACCAAATAGTCCAATTTAAAAATGGACCAAAGATCTGAACAGGCATTTCTCAAGAATGATATAAAAATGGCCAATAAATATATGAAAAGTTGCTCAACCTCATTAGTCATCAGGGAAATCCAAATTAACATCAGAATGATATACCACTTCAAACCCACTGGCTATAATTAAAAAGTCAGAGAGTAAGTATTGGCAGGATGTGGAGGAACAGAAATGCTCCTACATTCCTGGTAGCTTATGTAAAATCATGCCGCTCCACTGGAAAACAACCTGGCAGTTCCTCAGAGTTAAACATAGAGCTATATAGGACACAGGAAATTCACGCCCGGCTATATAGTCAAGAGAAATGGAAACATATATGTTTCCACACAAAAACTTGTACATGAAGGCTTAACAGCATCATTATTAATAATAGCAAAAGGAGGAAACAAAAGTCCATGAACTGATGAATGGATAAATGAATTGGTACATCCATTAATGGAATATTATTCATCCATAAAAATAACCTCCCCCATCTCCCACCTGGAAGTACTGATTCATGCTATAACATGGATAAACCTTGAAAACATTATGCTAAATGAAAGGAACCAGCCATAAAAGCCACTTACATATGAATCCACTTATATGGCATGTCCAGAACAAACAAATCCATAATAGCAGAGAGTAAATTAGTGGTTGCTTAGAGCTGAGGAGGACTGAGTGGTAGGAATGTGATTGCTAAAGGATTTATTTTGGGGATGATGAAAGAGTTCTAAAACTGATTATGGTGGTGTTTGTATATATCTGTGCATATATCAAAAAATATTAAATTGTACACTTTAAATGGGTGAATTGTATGGTATGTATGTGAATTATGTATTTCCTTTGTTTATTGGCCTTGCCTTGTGGCATGAGAATCAGTTCCCTGACCAGGGATTGAACCTGTGCCCCCGGCATTGGAAATGCAAAGTGTTAACCATTGGGCCACCAAGGAAGTCCAGTGAATTATATCTTAATAAAATTGTTATTAAGAGATACCTGAAGTAACAGGCAAATTTGGCCTTGGAGTACAAAATGAAGCAGGTCAAAGGCTAACAGAGTTTTGCCAAGAGAACGCACTGGTCATAGCAAACACCCTCTTTCAACAAGGCAAGGGATGACTCTACACATGGACATCAGACAGTCAATACTGAGATCAGATTGATTATATTCTTTGCAGCCAAAGATGGAGAAGCTCTATACAGAAAGACCAGGAGCTGACTGTGGCTCAGAACACAAACTCCTTATTGCCAATTCAGACTCAAACTGAAGAAAGTAGGGAAAACCACTAGACCATTCAGATATGACCTAAATCAAATCCCTTACAGTGGAAGTGAGAAGTACATTCAATGGATTAGATCTGACAGACAGAGTGCCTGAACAACTATGGAAAGAGGTTCGTGACATTATATAGGAGGCAGTGATCAAGACTATGCTCAAGAAAAAGAAATACAAAAAGGCAAAACAGTTGTCTGAGGAGGCCTTACAAATAGCTGAGAAAAGAAGAGAAGTGAAAGGCAAAGGAGAAATGGAAAGATATACCCATCTGAATGCAGAGTTCCAAAGAATAGCAGGGAGAGATAAGAAACCCTTCTCTAGTGATCAATGCAAAGAAATAGAAAAAAACAAAGTGGGAAAGACTAGAGATCTCTAAAACCTGGTGTGCTGCAGTCCATGGGGTAGCAAAGAGTCAGACATGACTGAGCCACTGAACTGAACTGAAGATTGTTATTAACAAAAAGACTCATTGAAGGCATTTAGGGTTGCAGTGAAGACACTATCAAGGTTCAGAGGCCAATTAAGTGCATCCCTGGATGGCACTGCACGTTGTGTTGTGCAGTGCAGCTCCTGGGGGAGTGTGTGTCCACTGCTTGGAGCCAAGACTGTTGTGGCCTCAGTCATGGACACAGTGTCCACAGGTTTTTGACCCATAAAGGTCAGCAATGAGAATCTCAGGTTTGGCCTGTTGAAATTTTGGCTGGAGGGGTGGGGACACTTGAAAGCACAGAGTCCTCACCACTGGACCGTGGGGGAATTCCCATGAACAGGAGTGTCTTGAACCAACAGTGTCCTAGATCCCAGATTAAGCCTTGGTTTATATCAAGGTTCAGAGGCCAATTAAGTGCATCCCTGGATGGCACTGCACGTTGTGTTGTGCAGTGCAGCTCCTGGGGGAGTGTGTGTCCACTGCTTGGAGCCAAGACTGTTGTGGCCTCAGTCATGGACACAGTGTCCACAGGTTTTTGACCCATAAAGGTCAGCAATGAGAATCTCAGGTTTGGCCTGTTGAAATTTTGGCTGGAGGGGTGGGGACACTTGAAAGCACAGAGTCCTCACCACTGGACCGTGGGGGAATTCCCATGAACAGGAGTGTCTTGAACCAACAGTGTCCTAGATCCCAGATTAAGCCTTGGTTTAAGGGGTTTCAGTCCTATAGTTTTGTATTCTCAAGCAAAATGTGCAGGTGATTGATTGTTTTAACCTTATTATAATTTATGTTTCACTGATTAAGATTTGTGAGTTGAAATGTTCCTAGGTACTTTACTACATGTTTTATTATTATTTAGTTAATTCATATCTGATTCTTTTGCAGTTCCACGATTATAGCCTGCCATGCTCCTCTGTCCATGGGATTTCCCAGGCAAGAATACTGGAGTACGTTGCCATTTCCTTCTTTAGGGGATCTTCCTGACCCAGGGATGGAAGACACATCTGCATTTGGCAGGTGGGTTCTTTACTGTGGAGCCACCGGGGAAGTCCCATGTTACTACATACCGTGTTAGAAACTTAAAGAGAGCTTAGATTCACTGCACTTATTTATTTTATACATAAGAATTGTTTAGGGTTCAGGAAGCTTTGTTTGTTACATCAAACAATTAAAGTTTGTTTGTTTTTAAAGCAAATGTCTTATATTTACCAATGAAGTTTACAATGTTTTAACTGTTTCCTACTCGGGTCTCCTGCCCCTCACTGCGTCGGTCAGCACGTGGCCGTCATATAGTCCTGCCCTTGGACAAGCCCAAGCGTCTTCCCACGAGCCGGCCTCTGGCTCCGGGTGGTTGCGGCTCCACAGCCATTGCTGGTCCACGGCCTCGGCGGCCACGGAACCCTACCTCCCGCACTAGAATGCCGGCCCCACACCCGGGAAAGGGGAGCCCGGCCACCGAGACCCCAGTCCTCGTGGGGACGGAGACGTGGGACAGTCGAGGTGGCGGAGGTCCAACAGGTTGCCCTCAGAGGGTTGGGCGCCACGGTGGGCCCTGACGGGGAGGAGGGCGAGCGTAGGGGCGGAGCCAGAGCAAAGGGCCCGCTCAAGGGGCGGGGAATGTGGGCGGAGCTAGCGTCCCGGGGCTGCCCTGGGGGCGGGGCCAGAGGGTCTGACGGGGAAGGTGTTGCTTAAGGCATGCCCCCGGAAAGCCCAACCAAGCAGTGAGCAAAGGCTGCCAGAGCCAAGGTTTAGAAGGTCAGCGGGCGGGAGGACGAAAGAGAGCAGGGTGTTGACAGATCCTGAGAGGCGGCGGGTTCTGAGGTCTCTTTGCTCCAAATGCCCTGAATTTCCATCCATCTTCAGTCTTCGAGACATCCTGGCACAGTCCCTGAGCCCTCAGGAGCATGAGGCCCTGCGGTCTTAATCCCATCCTGGCTCACCTCCCACCTGCCACGTTCACAAGGCGAAGACCTAAATCTCTTGGCCTTTCTTTCCTGTGAAGTTAACTCAGCCCATAGGCAATAGTTTACTGATTTCCCTGTCACTCAGGTTGCCCAGTCTGCCCACAAAATTGTACCTTTTGCCTTGCTTGCAAGATCCCTGCCAGCCTCTAGATCTCTAGTACCCTGGTCTCTTTATTTTCATCTATCTGACAGCCCAGCTGGTGCCCGCTTCCTTCTCTGATGTGCCCAAACTCTTGCTGAGAGGCCCTTAGCTCTGCCTGCCTGTTTTCCCGTGTCTGCCCTGCCCTACCCATCAAATACTGCTGGAGAAGGTTGGTGGCTGCTGCCTGTATAATCCATTATGCCAGCATCGTGTGGGCCCATTACACAACCTCCCAGGTTCTCCATTCAGTTCCTTCTGCCATTTTCACTTCATTTCAGACTTTGCTCATCTTTTTCTCTCCACCATTGCTCTCAGAGAATGAAAGCCATGGTTCTGGAGTTTCTTTAGCTTCCCACCTGGCATTCTCACGCCCCTTTCCTTCCTCCTTCCTTTCTCAGACAGGGGAAATGATGTTCTTCCTTCAGTTAAGGCAGCTCTGCCCTAGAAAGTATCCCTTTTTTCTTTCATATCTTCTCTTTACATAGAAATAAACTCAGGTCTCTGCTGTCAGGAAAAGCAGCTCTGGACTCCAGGCTCCTCTCCAACTAGTGCTCCTCCAAACCCTACTTCATGAACTAAGTGTCAACCATCTATTCTCTCCATTTTCTCATTCACTCATCACCTCACTTGGTGGGGCTTTCCTACTTACAATGGGGTTGAAGTCACTCTAGTCAAGGTTAATAATGCCAAACCATTAGCACTTTTCTTGCCTGACCTCTCAGGTAGCCTTTACTTCGTTGACAATTCTGTCCTTTGAAGCTGTCTCTTGGCATAATGGTGACATTGTATCTTCAAGGTTTCCCTTGTCTGAATGCTCCTTTGCCAGCTCCTCTGCCTGTCCTGACTCAAGACTTGTTCTCACGACCTCTTCTTACTATTCCTCTGTCTTCACAAATAGTCTCATCCCCTCTTGTGACTTCAGTTATCAACAACTCTTGGATCTTTTCTCTCTAGCCCTGACTTCTCCTTTGAGCCTCAGGCTCATATCTCCACCGCCTCAGATGTGTATAAGAGACAGGGGCGGGGGTGGTGTTCTGCGTGGTGGGTCCCGAGAGGGGAAGTTCTGAGCTGGGAGAGTTCTGAGGGAGAAGGATTCTGAGCGGGGAGGTTCTGATGGTGGGTGGGTCCTGAGACGGGGGAGGGTTCTTAAGCGGGTGAGTTCCGAGGAGGGACGCGTCCTGAGGGGGCTGGTTCTGAAGGGAGACAAGGGTTCCAAGAGGAAGGCAGTTCCTGAGGGAAGGATGACTTTCCACTAGGGGTGGAGCTAGGCGGGCTTAGGTTAACTCCCTAGGGTGGGCTGTTGGGTCAGGGGTGGCGTGTTGGGGTGGGGTGGGGAGATGGGGGTAGTATTAGGCCCGAGGTAGGAAAATTGGGACTTGGGTGGGTCCTGGTGGGGGGACGACAAGAACACCTCCTGAGGTGAGGAAGGAGGCCTTGACCTGGTGACAAGGTAAAGACCTTGGGCTAACGAAAGCTCCGACTGGGGGAGGGGGATGGAGATTGTGTGGAGCAGGTAAAAGGTAAAAGGTAAAAGGCCTTTTGAAAAGGAGGAAAGACTGCTACCTGCCTGAGGAAACTTCCATCAGCCTGCAGGCCCCAAGGGAAGACAAGGGGCAGCAGGACTGGGGCCCTGGATGAAGACATGCTTAGGTGAGGAAAGAGTGGGAAGTAGGGGAGGGTGCCCAGCAGAAAGAGAAATAGAAGCCCTCCTGCCCTGAGAGCCCTGACCACCCTGACCACCTGCCCTGTCCTGACCACCTCTGTAAGGAGCAACCACTTTGGCGGGTAGTCACTGTTTTAGTGACTTGAGCCCTCAGTGTAGTCTTCTTTTCCTCTTTGCTCCAAATGCCCTGAATTTCCATCCATCTTCAGTCTTCGAGACATCCTGGCACAGTCCCTGAGCCCTCAGGAGCATGAGGCCCTGCGGTCTTAATCCCATCCTGGCTCACCTCCCACCTGCCACGTTCACAAGGCGAAGACCTAAATCTCTTGGCCTTTCTTTCCTGTGAAGTTAACTCAGCCCATAGGCAATAGTTTACTGATTTCCCTGTCACTCAGGTTGCCCAGTCTGCCCACAAAATTGTACCTTTTGCCTTGCTTGCAAGATCCCTGCCAGCCTCTAGATCTCTAGTACCCTGGTCTCTTTATTTTCATCTATCTGACAGCCCAGCTGGTGCCCGCTTCCTTCTCTGATGTGCCCAAACTCTTGCTGAGAGGCCCTTAGCTCTGCCTGCCTGTTTTCCCGTGTCTGCCCTGCCCTACCCATCAAATACTGCTGGAGAAGGTTGGTGGCTGCTGCCTGTATAATCCATTATGCCAGCATCGTGTGGGCCCATTACACAACCTCCCAGGTTCTCCATTCAGTTCCTTCTGCCATTTTCACTTCATTTCAGACTTTGCTCATCTTTTTCTCTCCACCATTGCTCTCAGAGAATGAAAGCCATGGTTCTGGAGTTTCTTTAGCTTCCCACCTGGCATTCTCACGCCCCTTTCCTTCCTCCTTCCTTTCTCAGACAGGGGAAATGATGTTCTTCCTTCAGTTAAGGCAGCTCTGCCCTAGAAAGTATCCCTTTTTTCTTTCATATCTTCTCTTTACATAGAAATAAACTCAGGTCTCTGCTGTCAGGAAAAGCAGCTCTGGACTCCAGGCTCCTCTCCAACTAGTGCTCCTCCAAACCCTACTTCATGAACTAAGTGTCAACCATCTATTCTCTCCATTTTCTCATTCACTCATCACCTCACTTGGTGGGGCTTTCCTACTTACAATGGGGTTGAAGTCACTCTAGTCAAGGTTAATAATGCCAAACCATTAGCACTTTTCTTGCCTGACCTCTCAGGTAGCCTTTACTTCGTTGACAATTCTGTCCTTTGAAGCTGTCTCTTGGCATAATGGTGACATTGTATCTTCAAGGTTTCCCTTGTCTGAATGCTCCTTTGCCAGCTCCTCTCCTGTCCTGACTCAAGACTTGTTCTCACGACCTCTTCTTACTATTCCTCTGTCTTCACAAATAGTCTCATCCCCTCTTGTGACTTCAGTTATCAACAACTCTTGGATCTTTTCTCTCTAGCCCTGACTTCTCCTTTGAGCCTCAGGCTCATATCTCCACCGCCTCCTAGATGCTCCAGGTGGGTGTCATGAGAATATCTTAGAGCAAAATACAACTTATTCTCTTCCCCTAAGACTGGACATCCTTTTCCCAGGTTCATCCTCATTGAGAGCACTAATGGAGGCTTTTATATAATATGTCAAAATAGTTAAAAGTTATCAATCAAGGGAACAAGATATTAAATTATGTTCTATCTGCTTACCTGAAAAATAAAGCTCTATGACAATCTGGAAGGTCAGATTTGATAAGACTCTTGTACTCCCTGGGGTTCTCTGCCAGAATGCGGTGGCTTGGGGAGAGCCGCCCCCTGGCCCCTGGGCCTCATCCTACACCCCTTCTCTTCCACCTGGGCTCTGTCCTGCACCATGAGGGGCCTGGCACACATGCTGTGAGCACCCACAAGCCTAAGCTGACATCCTGTGTTCCTCCTAATGGGAGAAAGGTCAGAGGACTAGACTGGAGGGTTTAGGAGGTTGTGCTGTGCACCAGAGTAAGGGCAGAGAAGAGTAAGCCCAGAAAGAGGAATCGAAGGTCAAGTTCATAAACCATATTGAGACTAAGAGCCTGACTCTATGAGGAAGGCCAAGCACAAGGAATGGCCAGGGGGAACAGGCAGCGTGGGGAGATGAGTGGCTGAAGATCCACTGAGGCAGCTGCAAAGATCTACCCCAGCCGCTGTGGGAGTGGAGGGCTCTGCGGTTCCAGGAAGTGATGCCCTCAGTCCCCTCAGCCACACAGGCACATTCTGGACTCTCATCCCTCACATCTGAGCTGTTCATTTTCCTACTAAGTCACTTGAATCAGTCTCTCTCCACTGCTAGTTCACACCATCATCTTCTACATGGATGACTCAAGAGCTGCAGTCTAATTGATTTCCCTACCTTACTCTCATCTCCCTTGACTCCATTTCCCCACAGCAGCGGGAATGGTCTTTCTGAAGCATAAATATGATTACTCCTTGTAGGAACCCACCAACGTCTGCTCATTGCCTTTGGGAGCAAGTCCAAGCTCCTCAGTATGTCATTCACAGTCCTCAGCATCTGAGCCCTGCTGGCCTCTAACTGCATCAGCACCTCTCACTGACCCCAACCCCCTCAAGTACACTCACAAATGCAAGCAGTACACACACACCTCACACTAGCACACATAGCATAAACACACTCTAATACCCACACTAAAACACACATTCACAAACATACTTACATATACTACTCTATTCTATCAAAGTATATGATTATCCACATACTATACACATAGCAACTCAAGACACATATACCACACATATGCCACACATACTACACGCACACATTCACACACACACACCTTTTTTCATACTGTACAACACACACACCCAAGGCACATATGTTACACATTAGTCACTTACCCACCTATACCACACACTCCACACACACATCACATTATACACTCATGGGTCATATACACTAACACAACATTCACATGCTCACACACCCCCCCTACTCCATACCCACACCCACACACGAAACACCATGCACACCACAGGCTTTAACCACACAGTCTATTTCTCACTCCTGCAAACCTTTGGCCCAGGCCTTTGCACAGACAGTTCTTCCCTCTGAAATGTCCCAGCCCTTTCAGGGCTGGCTGTCTGGGCTTGTCACCAGAAATCTTTTCCTAACCCTTCAAGCTTGACCCTTCAGAGTGGGAGAGCAGAAGTGGTCCAAGAATTCTCTCAAAAACCAAACCTAAAAGGAGAAGGCTTGCTTGGTTAGCATGGGAGTTGGGAATCACAGTCTAATTTCTTCAAGTATTCAGTTCAGTTGCTCAGTCATGTCTGACTCTTTGTGCCCCCAGGGACTGCAGCATGCCAGGCTTCCTTGTCCATCACCAACTCCGGGAGCTTACTCAAACTCATGTTTTGATTTTCTTGAAGAGACCTCCAGTCTTTCCCATTCTATTGAAGTGTAACATTTCTTAAATATTGTATCTCCTTGAGCATATCATTTTTGTTGCTCTCTCTGTTGTCGCAGAATCATGGAAGTAGACCCTTTCAGAGGAGAGAGAACTTTGTGCTTGTGGTCAGTAAGGGAGGACTGTGAAGCCCAGTTCCAGATCACAGCCAGGCTGGGAGGTGGGAAACCCAGTGGGCAGAAAGCAGGGGGAGGCAGCTTCCAACTGGAACTGGACTGTAGGGGAAGGGGAAGGAGCCCAGACCTGAGGGGAATAGCCTCAGGTCAAAAGGTCAAGTTCTTAATCAGTGAGAGAGAACTTTGTGCTTGTGGTCAGTAAGGGAGGACTGTGAAGCCCAGTTCCAGATCACAGCCAGGCTGGGAGGTGGGAAACCCAGTGGGCAGAAAGCAGGGGGAGGCAGCTTCCAACTGGAACTGGACTGTAGGGGAAGGGGAAGGAGCCCAGACCTGAGGGGAATAGCCTCAGGTCAAAAGGTCAAGTTCTTAATCAGAAGCATGCCTAGTTTAGAGTGAGCTGAGTTCCAGGGACTCCTTGGCCTGATTACCACTTCTGCTGCTGCTGCTGCTAAGTCGCTTCAGTCGTGTTTGACTCTGTGCGACCCCATAGACAGCAGCCCACCAGGCTCCCCTGTCCCTGGGATTCTCCAGGCAAGAGCACTGGAGTGGGTTGCCATTTCTTTCTCCAATGGATTAAAGTGAAAAGTGAAAGTGAAGTCGCTCAGTCATGTCCTACTTTTTGAGATCCCATGGACTGCAGCCTACCAGGCTCCTCTGTCCATGGGATTTACCAGGCAAGAGTACTGGAGTGGGTTGCTATTGCCTTCTCCAGATTACCACTTCTAGTGGAGAGAAAAGCCCAGGTGGGCAGGGTGGCTGGAGGGCAGGGCCTGAACCAGACTAGGAGCTGAGGTGGGGGAGGATGACCCAGCTGAAGGTGTTCTTGGAACTCAGAAAGAGGAGGGTTATCAGTCCCAAGTGCCATGCAGCGACTTCCCAGGCAGTCCAGTGGTTAAGACTTTGCCTTCCAGTGCAAGGAACATGAGTTCGATTTCGATCCTTGGTCAGGGAGCTAAGATCCCACATACCTTGCACAGCCAAGAAACCAAGTGGCACGCAGAATTTGAGAAAGATGCAGCACCTAGGAAGCCACCTTTCTCGAACAGCGGAGTGTCAAGGTCCACTGCAGAGCTATAGAGCCTTAAGTGGTAGAGACTGAAAGACCAGAGTCCTCTTTCAGTGAAGGGGGCTGGCCTCACACCTTTGATGAGCGGAGTGGAGATAGGGGCAGCAAGGTGGCAAGAAGCAAGCCCTTTGATGGAGTGGGAGTCTCCACAGGGGTGCGTGGGCTCCAAGTGTGGGTGCAGAAGTGTACCTGGGAAGGAGACACACAGCCTTCTCCAGGACAGGAAGGATATTGTAGACAGGGAGAGGATGTGGATATAACAAATGCGAAGGCATTTCGTCAGCTCCTCACCAGCATGCTCTGACAGCCTATTGCCATGCCCTGGAAAATTCTCTCTGATTGCTTCAATACCAGCCAATTCTGTGCCCACAACTTTCTGTTCTTCTGGTGCATCCCTTTTTGCCATCCCCACAGTCAACTGTGAAGCCTCTCTGGCTTCCTGGCCTCTGAGCACCCTTCTAGCCCAGTCCCTAAGCTCCAGGCCTAGCCCTGAAGGTCATCACTTTAACTGCTTTTCTGCAAACACCTCTAACTTCTTTGCCAGATTTTCTGTCTCACCCCGCTCTCAACATCTTCTCCAGCCCCAGGGGTGTCACGCATTAGTAATTTCCAACCTCAAGCCTCAGTCTGGTTTCTCTGCTTGGCTTTTGGACTCAGGTGGCTAGTTGCCTTCTGGTCACATCTGAGTGGAGAGGAACCGGGGAGAGGCCTGGGGTGCTGAGGGAGGGTCGGAGGGGAGGGTGGAGGGGCTGGGTGGAGAAACTGAGGGTGGGTGCTATGTCGGGTCCAGTGGGGCAGCATGTTTGGGGTTCAGGGCTGGAAAATTCAGTCTGTGGAGCTGCTTGCAAGTTCACCTGAGGGGAGGGTTTGGGCAAAGGTTCCTGCTGACAGGCGAACGGGGCTGGCATCTAGTTTTGTCCTTTTATCTTGACTGTCCTGTGTCCTCACCGCCCCCCACCAGGGGGCCTGCTGTCCCCATGTTTGTTGCTGTCTACGCCCTTCTCCCCAGACCTGAACACACAGACTCCCTCCCTTGTGGTTGTGGTCTCACCCTTCCCTCCCTGCTTTTCTTGAACTCAGCCTCTTGCAGTTACCCTGGTGTGGAGAAGCACTGGCCGCCGCCTCACTGAGCCCACTGCTGAACCCGCTGATGCCCAGGCCGCCCGCCTGTGTCTTGATCGCTGACTTGAGCTCATAATTCTCCCGAATGAGCCGCACCAGCTTCTTCAGTTCCTCATTTTCCCGCACCAGCCTCTCGATCTGATGCCGAAGCCCCTCATAATTGGTGAGCAGAGACATGCCCCAGGGCAGCGGGAAGGGTGCGGCCCTCAGGAGGACGCAGCACCTGGAGGCTGCCCAAGGCCTCGGGCCTCGCCCGGGCTGGAGGAGGGCACCAGAGTTTGCAAGTTGCAAGGCTGGCCCAATGGGCCTGGGTATTGTGAGGTCAGAGGCTGCACATCCTCCGTGCTCTTTGCTCTAACAGGCTCAGCTCTCCATGCCTCCAGGCCTATGCGCCGGCCCCCTGCAGCCTCGAATGTTCCACCCCTTCCCTGTCCAACTAGCTTTCCTCTCAAGGTGCCTCTTCTGTGGAGTTTCCCAATCTCGCCCCCTAGGCTGTCCCCACCGATGTGTCCTTTGTCACAGCACTTGCCTGGGCCTATGCAGTTAGCTCTATAGCCTGTTTCAGTCACTTCACATTGAGGGCAAGGACTGAGTGACTCGCCAGCATCCAGCAAAGGGCCAGGTGTCGTGAAGGTAGATGACCAGTGAATATTACTTGTTGAATGAAAACTTGTCACCTTTCTTCCTGGAGATGGTGCCCTTTCCTGGGGATCTTGGATTTAGTTGTCAGCCTCCTCCAGGTGAAATTCTATCTTGGACACCTGGACACTGGGCTATGCTTTCTTCTAGCCCCAGGTGCTCAGAGCCTTTCTCTGGCGGCTGGCCCAGGGACTCCCGTGTCCAGGTACTTGGCTCCCTGAAGCTTGGTTTCCATTTCTGTTGACTCAGTTCCCCTATTCCAAATTCCCCTGCGGTGCCCCTCCTGTGCCCGCTCTTCTCCAGATTCTTGAATTTTCGTATTATTCTTCAAGAACCCAAGACTGCATTCCTCATCAGTTTCTAAGAACGCATATTTCTGAGTCCTTATAGCACTTCCCCATTTTAGAGCCAGCTACTGAGAAATTCACAGGTCTGACCTTGGCAGGAGTGAGGCCATGTCCTCGTGACCTCCACTGGTTCTGCGAGTGTCTGCTCTTGAACAGGAGGAGGTGGTGGCATGTTGGTATAAGCCAGAGTGCTCACGCTTGACAGGAGAGTGGGGATGAGGATGCAGTCGAAGATCAGCCAGGACTGGGGTCAGTCTGAGCTGAGCATTCTACCTGGACCTCACAATGGGAGGCCTACCCCCACCCTCCTCCGACACCCTAGACTGTAATCCTGGCTGCATCTCTCTGGCCCTGGGGACCAGGGCTGAGCTTTCTTCAGAGGAGATCTCCTCTCAGCGTGTACTGCTCTTAATAGAACATCTCTGCTGGGATTTCCTCCAGCGTGTGAAAATAAGCTTATCATGGTCCAAGCCTCTTCCACCTCCAGTATTATCTCACTGTTGGCCTCTCCTTGGGTTGATGCTTTCTTAGCCATCTGTGATGGTTACATTTTCTGGGTCAGATTGGCTGGGCTATGGTGCTGCCTAGGAATCTAGTCAAACACTAGCCTAGTCATTGCTATGAAAGTTGACTTTAAAGTAAAGTAGATTATCCTCAGTCATGTGTGTGGGCTTTATCTCGGGTTAACCAACCAAAAGCAATCATTCGAAAGCCTTAAGAAGAGAAAACTGAGGTTTTTCCAGGGAAGAAGTAGTTGTGCCTCAGCTCTGTTTTAGAAATTGTCTGAGTTTCCCGTCTGCTGGTCTGCTCTGCAGACTTCGGACTTGCTATTTCCAATTGTGTGAGCCAGTTCCTTAAAATAAATCTCTTAATATGTAAGAACTCTGATACACCATCTGTATTTCCCTTTGTACCAGTACTGCTTTCTTTATATATATATATGTGTGTGTATATAGCATCAACTGTGTGGAGGGCATTGTGCTAGAAATTAGGGGTTCAATGTCATAATCAGGCATTATTCCCACCTTACTGGTCATATTGAGTACAGAGGAGAGCAGCTATGAATCGAACAATCATACATAAATATTAAATTACTGCTGTGATGAATGTGTGGTGCCTGGAGAAGGTGCGGTGGGTGGGTTAGACCCAGTCAGCTAAGGGCAGCCTTCCCGGAGGAAGTGATGATTGAAATGATATGAGGGAAGTCTCTGGTGGGAGAAGAACTTTCTAGCAGGCATGACAGCCCATGCAGAGGCCCTGGGTCTGTGTGCTCCACGGAAGTGTCCAAAAGAGGCTGGCTGAAGTGATGGGCTGGAGGAGGGGAGCTGCTGTGTGTGCGAGGAGGACAGAGGGCCCAGACTGTGACCAGGCCTGGTGGCCGCGGGGCTGTTGATATTCATCCTAAGGTCCTCGAGAAAGCTTGAAGGGTTTTAAGAAGAGAGTGTGGGAATGGACTGGAGAGAAAGCCACTGAGTCGAACACAGTAAGGAGGCTGCCACAGTTACTCAAGCAAGTAACGCAGGTGGCTTGAACACGGGTGGTGCCAAGGAGCGAAGTGGATGGGGTTGAGAAAATTTCGGTGGGTACTGGGTGGACTGGTATCCAGCATGGGCGTGAACAGGGACAGCACCACAGTTGCTGGTATGTGTGCTAGAGCCACTGGTGACACCAACCCAGAGGGAACAAGACCAGGTTTAGAGCAAAGATCTCGAATCAGGTTTGGAAGTGCTGCTGAGAGTGGGTGCCGTTGAAGCCTCCAAGGAGTTCATTCAAGGAGGCAAAGCTTCCTGCTCTGGTCCCACAGGAGAGCCTGCCGTGTATGCTAGAAAGATATCATTTGGGGTTCATCAGCTTTTAGATGGCAACTGAAGCCACGGGAGTGGGCGAGGTCACCCAGAAATCAGTAAGTCAGAAAGGCAACAGGCTTTAGGCCTCCTGTGCCTCAAAGAGCAGCACAAGCCTGCAGAGAGCACAGGACAGAAGTGCCGCGGGGACTCACACCCCCCTCGGGCTCAGCAGGAATTCTCTGCAGACAAAACTTCAGTGTTTTCCCACTCACTTATGCTGAGTCAGATACCCTCTGGTGTTGGGCCACTGGCTTTTGCACAGTTTGTCCCCATTCAGATTTACCTCATTAGATTCTGCTCTGCGTGCCAGCTTGGCGAGGCCCTCAGGGATCTTTGCTCCCGTCTTGGCTGAGGATGCTTTGTAGGTTTAACAAGCTTCCTTTTAAAGCCATCTTCTCAAGAAGATGGTTGAAGAACAGAGGGCTTTAACCTGGAGCCCTCTGTCTGCACCCCCTTCACTTCCCACACCCTTTGTGGGGAGGGGTCAGTCACATGTGGCCAGCGCACATCAAGCAATACCGGCCATGTGATCATTTCAGTCCTATTTAACCGCAGGGTCTGTGAGCTTGCAGTCACATCCTGGTGCTGGTGGGGAGCTCCTGGGAGGGATCTGCCCAGTCTGTGCCCTACACGGTCAGCTGGCTTCTGACTACCAGCACCCTCCAGTACTGTTGATAGTCCTAACATCCCCCACCCCAGGCAGATGGTACAGACACCTCCTCCTCTGGGCGAGGTACCAAGGCACCACCCTCCAAGCGCCTGGGCTTCCGAGGTCCCCACGACCAGCCCATGCTTCCTGCCTTTTCCCAGCTGTCAAGGTTGGGGTTTGGGGCAGTCTGCCGAGTCTCTGACATGCTCTTCCTGCCTCCAGTCTCAGCCTCTCTGCACAGCTGCCAAGAGGTCTTTCTGACCCTCTGTTGGATGCAGGCTCCACTTGGGGAAGACAGGTGATGTTGTGGGAGGACGAGAGTCACAGCACATACTGCTCTGCACCCCTGAGCGCAGGACAGGCCCCAGAACACAATAGGTGCTCAAGAAACACACAAACTTTTTTCCTCTTTTCTCAAAGAATTCCCACCATAGCGCTGGAGAAGGCATGTTGGCTAGTGGTAGAAGCAGGCCAGGTGGTAACTGAGGATGAGCCTCTGGGTTTCTGAGGGAACGGCTGCCCCTCCCTGCGTCTAGAGGCCTGGGGAGGCAGTGGCCTGGGAGGAGCAGGGGACCCTGCGCACCAGCCTGGGGTCCTGCCAGCCAGAGTCGGGAGAGAGCCTCAGAGGAAAGCCTTTCCAGGTGCTAGTTAGAGGCAGAGTGTTCTGGGAATGAGACCTTGGTCACCAAGGCGGGTCATCCCGTCACCCCTTGTAAAGGGGGGAGTTAGAGGCCAGGACAGGGGCAGGAGGGCCCTGTCAGGCCCTGGAGACTGGCAGCATCTCCTGTAGGGCCCTCTCTGCCTTTTACGAAGCATCATTTGAGGGCAGCCAGGAGGAGGAGGGCGGGGTAGTGTCACAGAGGGGAGGGGCTGGGGACTGGCTGCTGGGGTTGTGTGTGGTTGGGGTTCAGGCCCTCGGACTCCAAAAGCCTCAGCCCAGACCTGTGTCACTCCTCACCCTGACCCTCGGTTGATGTATGCTCCTACTGCAGACCCCAGTGTGGGAGCCCGCCTCAGGTCCTGCCTTCAGCAGCATCAGAGTGATTGCGTGTCAGGCCTCGGCGTGGCCGTGTGGCCCCAGCGTCCCCCATCTGGGTGCCTCTATCCCTTCATCTGTCGTGATGGGCGATGTGCTACCTCCTCCCCCTGCTGTGTGAGGCCCGAATGAGGTGATGTGTGTAACACAGCAAGGGCTGTCTGGCTCAAAGGAAGAGCTAAACGCATTTTCTCATCAGCCCAGAGATCTTGACAGCCTACCAGATGCCAGGCACGTTGTGGGGATAGCAGGGAGCAAACAAAGAACCTCTGCTCTCTCTGGCTCCATTTCCACGGCCAGGAGCTGCCCAGGGCAGGGCAGGCCTGAAGCTGGAGGGAGAGGGGGAACCCTAGGCTCCCTGGCCCTGTTCCTTGACTGGTGGGCACTCTCAGAGCCTGGGAGGGGAGACAGAGGGGCGTGGAGATGGGGGAACCTAGCCAAGGACCGCCTGCCAGTAAAGGTAAAGGGTGACTGTGGACATGTGGCCTGCTGAAGCCTCAGCCCCCGGTCAGCCAGCTTGTGATGCCATCTCATAAGGCTTCTGTCAGGACCGTGCGTTTGGTTATCTGGCCCGCTGCCGGCATCGCTGCCATCTCACCACTGCAGGGAACCCAGCAGAAGCCTGCTGCCTGCTGGCAGGTACGTGGGCCGCTGACTGAGAGAAGGAGGTGAGGGTGGTGGTGATGCAGGGTGGGAGGAGGAGTGATGTGGGGAAGGCTGAGCAGGTGGAGATGAGGCCTACAGTACAGAGGGGTCAGAGGGCCTCTCTGACAGGCAGCTCTTGGAAGGAGACGGGAGGTGGGTGTGGGACAGGAAGTGAGGGTGTTGAGGGCTAAACCGTCCTGATGGAGGGACAGCCAGTGCAGAGGCCTTGGGCATGCGAGCAGCTGTGGTGCACTTTTGAAGACCAGCCAGCAGCCCTGCAAGGTGGAGGGGAATGAGACCTGAAGACAGAGGTGGGCACGTAGAGACAGAGGTGAGGTGTCGAGGGGAACATAGGGACTTTTTGGATCTTACACCTGGTGATATGCTGAGGCTTGGAGGGTTTTGAATGGAAGAAGGACCTTAATAGACAGTCCACATGATTATATGACCTGGGACTGGGGCTGCAGGACCCTCATCACTGTTAGGTCCTCGGGTCCATTTCCAGCGCTTCCAGGGTTCTAAGTGAGCCCCACAGAGCAAGTTCACAGGCTCTGCCTGGCCCTGCCGCCTCCCTCACTCCTCAGCCTCTGGGTAAAGTCCAGACGTCCCCGCCTGCCTGCACCTCCCCACCTGCACCTCCTTGCACGCACCGACTTCTGCTTGCCGCACACCTCCCCTTGCACAGCTTGCACAGCTCCTGTGAGTCATGTTCATCCCTGCTCCAGGTGCCTCTGCGACAGGCCCTGGTCAGCCCTGCAGCTGAAGGCAGATCCGCTGCCAGCCCTCAGCTCAGCCCAATCTGAGCAGAACCATCAGGGGCCTTTCATCAGGAGTCTCTGTGAGCATGGAGGGAAGTGCCAGGGGACAGGGCCGCCTGGTTTTAGGCCTGAATCTGGAGAGCAGTTTTAAATCTTCGCTCGCCTTTGGCCGGCTGGCTGGGAGAGACACCGTGAGGCCACGGCAGGCAGGGCTGTCACCTTTGGTAAGTGAGTTTGTCTTAAAAGTCAGATGACCCAGAGGTGAGGTCAGGGCCTGCATGTAGGGCTCGACATCTGGTTGCGGTGACAGACTTTGGACACTTGGGGTCTTCATCTGCCTATGCTCAGGGCTCGCAGAGGAATAGCTGCTGTAAGGGGAGCAACTGGAGGCCGGCAAGCACACACCAGGCTGCTCTGATAAGGTCACCACACTGAGGGTCAGATAGTGGGATTGACACAGGATTAGAGTCTAACCCAGGGGCATTGGCCATCCCCATCAACTGCCACTCAGGTCTCCTTGCCCTTGGCCTGGAGGCCTCCCCAGCTCCCATGCCTGCAAGTGAGCCCTGGGTGAGGCTCTGGGCCAGAGGTCACTTGTTCACTGTCACCTGGGCTCTGGCTGGATCTGGGTGGCGCACTTGCCCCTACTGCTTCCTGTGATTTTTTTGGCCAGCCCTTACTGCCTGGTCCAGTATCCTTGCCTGGAAAATCTCATGGACTGAGGACAGAGGAGCCTGGTGGGCTGCAGTCCATTGGTTCACGAAGAGTCCGGCACGACTGAGTGACTAATGCTTACACTTACTGCCTAGTCCTAGGAACGTGTCTCTTCTCTCTTCCCTTCTGCAGTGGATGAGAAGTAAAGACTTTCCCAAACCAGTTTCCTCAGAATCTGCCGTGGAGTCCTGGGTTTGTGACCTGAGCTCCTTTCTAGAGCTAGGCTCATTTGCTTGGTGGTGGTGACGGACACCTACTTAGGCTGATCAGTGTTCATCCTCCCTGCTCCAACCCTCTTTCCCCAGCATCTTCCACCACAGCACTTCTGGCCGACATCCCTCAGGTGGGAGACTGATCCCAGGACCCTCTTCAGCCTGTGTGGGTCCTTGAGCCTGAGGAATTTCATGATACGATTTTATGATGTAGTTGTTGTTGTTGTTATTTAGTCTCTAAGTCGTGTCAGACTTTTTTGCAACCCTATGGATCACAGCCCCCCAGGGCTTCTCTGTCCATTGGGTGAATACCCTTGGTTCAGCTGGATCTCTTAATCTGTGGTGTTACTGAAAAAATCTGGTTATAGGAGGGAATCCTAAAAAAATACAGCTTTGCTAAAATGCTTGTTTTGAAAATGTGTATTTGTTTCAACATGATTATTATATTTGGGAACAATTTGAACACAGGCAGATTTATTTTTCTCTCTTTTTGGCTGCACTGTGTGGCACGCGGGATATAAGTTCCCTGACCAGGGATCGAACCCATGCCCTCTGCAGTAGATGCATGGAGTCTTCACCACTGGACCTCCCGGGAAGTCTCAAACTTCCTTTGTTTGTATGCAATTTTGTTTATGAGAAATAGGTGAGAATAGAAAGTAAAATCTGCACCCAGCTGAATGGACCACAACCACCTAGAGATGTGCAGGGCACACACCTCAGACATCTGCCAGCTGCTTCAGTTCACCAATCAGCACCGTGCTGAGCCATAGCCCTGTGTCTGTGTTACAATTTCCCATCCGATTTCAGACACTTCACAATAACCCACAAGCCACAACCTTTCCCCCACCCACTTCTGTAAACTGGCTTCACGTCTTCTTCAAGGTAAACCCCACATTTATTGTAGTGTTCCTGTATTTCTTAACCACGTAACATAAGTAAACCTGTGCTGTCATTTTATCACGTTGTTCAGACTTTTTGAGTGTGTCGTTGGTGACATTTCTGCGTACTGTGCTTCTAGCCCCGTTTTCCTCAGGATCCTTGTGGCGTTTCTTGTGCTGGTTGGACACGGCAGGTCTGCTGCTGGACTCTGGTGGTTCCCGAGCCCCTGGAAGCCACAGCCTGTGAACTGGCACTCAGCATCCTGCCTGCTGCCTCCTGCCGTCTCCGGGATGGAGTGCTCCTCTGGGCGGCCAGGACACTCTCCCAGGCCCCTTGAGAGAATCACCGGTGGGAGGACTAATCCTTTTGCTGGGGGTGTCACCTGCACCTTGAGGGAGCCCTCCCATTGCCACTGAACTTCCACACTGGACCCAGACAGCGCTGCGTGCTGTCTAATGCACAAGGTGCCCCAACAAGGACGAGACTTATTGTGCTGTGTGCCATGTACCTGGCTGGGCATCAGGTGACTGTGGTGGCACCACATACATTATGGAAAATTACAGTAAGTGGGGCACACAGACCAACAGGCAGACAGAGAGCACACGGCAGGCGAGGTCTTTACTGGGGACACTGAGGCAAAGGCCGTCTGGCCCTGGTGGGGCGTCAGGGGCTCATCCTAGAGGAGTGAGTTCTGAAGATCTCATCTCTCAGAAGGAGCCAGGTTAGTGGGCTGTTGGCTGGAGAGAGGAAGGGAAAGGTGCCGAGGCCCGGAGTCCAGGCAGTTTGGTGAAGCTGAGGTGTGCAGAGGAGGAACTGGGGCATGCTGGGCAGTCACCAGGGGCAGACCACTCAGGGCCCTGAAGCCCCTCAGAAAGCATGGACTTTATCTTGGGTTGTGGGTGGTGGGGAAAGCTGTGCCTTTGAAAGTGTGTGTGTTGGCTTCCTCAGCTGTCACATGGACAGTGTGGTGTCAGTACCAAAATGTTGAGCCCTCCTGGGCTGTGCTAGGCAGTCCAGCACCACATTTGTTCTTCCCAAACTGGGAAATGTCCCTGTGAGAAACTACATCTTCAATGAGCAGTCAACAAAGAATATTTTAGTTTCAAATGTACTTTTAATTATTGTTAATTTTGAATTTAGTTACTTTGTGGTCAGAGAACAATTTGTTACAATATTGTTCCATGTAGCTGTCATTCTTTCATTTTGATATGTACAATAGTTTATACATCCATGATCTTGTCTGTGGAAGTTTGGTTTGCTACTATGAACAGACACCATGAACTTTCTTATACATGTCCTCAGGTGTACATATGCAGACATTTATCTAGGACATATCTAGGAGTAGAATTCTGGGTTGTAGAAATGAAAGTTTCCAACTTCACAAGATAATGTCAAATTGATTTGCTGTTTGACTTCCTTGCCAGCAAAGTGTGAAGTGATCCAGTTGCTGTATATCTTCTCCAGAGCTCAATATTGTCAGACTTCTTGATTTTTTTCCAGTTGATATTAACTGAGTCTCATTGCAATCTTGATTTCATTCAACAAATCAACAAATGTCTATCGAGTGCTTACTCTGTGCCTGGCACTGCTCTAGGACTAGATTTGCAATCCCTTGATAATTTATAAGGTAGATGTGCCATCATGTTTCATGGCCATTTGTGAGATACACATTGCCATGTCCATCAGGGAGTCTTCTTAGTCTATTAAATATCCAGCCCCACCTTCAAGACGACCAAAGACCATCCTTGCAAACATCTGTTCAGACATGCAGAGAACACAGATGGCCAGCAGTGGGGCTATGTCATCTTTTTCTAAAGCATTCATGCAGTGATCTTTTAAAAAAGTATTTATTTGTTTATTTATTTGGCTGCACCAGGTCTCAGTTGTGGCACACGAGATCTTTAGTTGAGGCAGGGGAACGCTTAATTGCTGCATGTGGGATCTAGTTCCTTGACCGGGGATCAAACCTGGGCCCCCTGAACTGGGAGCATGGAGTCTTAGTCTCTGCACCACCAGGGAGGTTCCCATGGAGCTATCTGTATAGCCATCAAGACTGCATGTTTGGATCTTAGGTGCTAGCCCATACACAAGGGGATGAGATCCGCACTGGGCAGGGCTTCCAAATCCTATGCTTCACAGGAGCCATATGTCTTACAACAGGTGCATAGACCTAGCTTCCAGAGTCTCCACAAGGGACATGCTCTGCTTCAGGAGTCACTTTCCTCCAGGAAGCTCAGGGTTATGGCTTCTCTCAGGCATTCATGGTTCATTTCTAGTTTCTCCCTGTTCACATGCAGCTTCCAATAGGGGCGATTGTTACCATAAGCAGTGTCCCTAGTTAAATCATTAACACTCTACCTGTATCTGGTTACCAGGGGACATAGGTAGACAGTTAACCAAAGGTCAAATTCTCAAGCAGAAGAATAAATGGTTTGTTAACCCTTTTGCCCACATTCATTGGAAACAAACAAACTATTGGGGTGCAATTTTCACACAATAAAATGTACCCATTTTAAACAAACAGTTTGATGAGCTTTGAAAAACATGTGTACATGTGATCACCACTACAATGAGGTATAGAAATTTTCTGTTACCTCCAGAATTTCCCTGTGCTTTTCCCTAGTAATCCTCACTTCCCATCCCTGGTCCTCACAGGTTAGTCTTTTCTGGAGGAGTAATCAGACAGTGTATATTCCTTTGTGTCTGGTTTCTTTCGTTCAGCCTGACGTTTTTGAGAGACATCCTTGTGGGTGTCTGCATTACTAGTTTGTTCCTTTTTATGGCTGAGTAGTATTTGTAGGCTGCTGTCTATGGGGTCGCACAGAGTCGGACACGACTGAGGCGACTTAGCAGCAGCAGCAGTATTCTGTTATATGACTATCACAATGAGTGTATTCCTTTACCTGTCTCTGGACATTATAGTCATTTTTTTGTTGTTATTATGAATAAAGCTTCTATGGACACTTGTATAGTATATAAATCTTTGGATAAAAATATAGGAATAGAACTGCTAGATCATACAATTCAGTTCAGTTCAGTCGCTCAGTCGTGTCTGACTCTTTGCGACCCCCGTAGACTGCAGCATGCTTCCTTGTCCATCACCAACTCCCAGAGTTTACTCAAACTCATGTCCATCGAGTCAGTGATGCCATCCAACTGTCTCATCCTGTCATCCCCTTCTCCTCCTGCCTTCGATCTTTCCCAGCATCAAGGGTCTTTTCAAATGAGTCAGTTCTTCACATCAGGTGGCCCAAGTATTGGAGTTTTAGCTTCAGCATCAGTCAGTCCTTCCAATGAATATTCAGGACTGATTTCCTTTAGGATAGACTGGTTTGATCTCCTTGCAGTCCAAGGGACTCTCAAGAGTCTTCTCCAACACCACAGTTCAAAAGCATCAATTCTTCGGCACTCAGCTTTCTTTATAGTCCAACTCTCACATCCACCAGGGTTTGCTGGTGGCTCAGAGGTTAAAGCGTCTGCCTGCAATGCAGAGACCGGGGTTCAATCCCTGGGTTGGGAAGATCCCCTGGAGAAGGAAATGGCAACCCACTCCAGTATTCTTGCCTAGAGAATCCCATGGATGGAGAAACCTGGTAGGCTACAGCCCACAGGGTCACAAAGAGTTGAACACGAGTGAGTGACTTCACTTCACTTCCCTTCTTCACTGAAAAAACTATAGCCTTGACTAGACGGACCTTTGTCAGCAAAGTAATGTCTCTGCTTTTTAATATTCTGTCTAGCTTTGTCATGGCTTTTCTTCCAAGGAGCAAGCATCTTTTAATTTCATGGCTACAGTCACCATCTGCAGTGGTTTTGGAGCCCAAGAAAATAATGTCTGTCACTGTTTCCCCATCTATTTGCCATGAAGTAATGGGGCCAGATTCCATGATCTTTGTTTTTTGAATGTAGATCTTTAAGTCAGCTTTTTCACTTCCTCTTTCACTTTCATCAAGAGGCTCTTTAGTTCTTCTTTGCTTTCTGCCGTAAGGGTGGTGTCATCTGCATATCTGAGGTTATTGATATTTTTCCCAGCAATCTTGATTCCAGCCTGTGCTTTATCCAGTCCAGTATTTCATATGATGTACTCTGCATATTTATTTGCATTGATCACTGAGGAAGGCTTTCTTATCTCTCCTTGCTATTCTTTGGAACTCTGCATTCAGGTGGGTATATCTTTCCTTCCTTTGCCTTTTGCTTCTCTTTTCTCAGCAATTTGTAAGGCCTCCTCAGACAACCATTTTGCCTTTTTGCATTTCTTTTTCTTGGGGATGGTCTTGATCACTGCCTCCTGTACAATGTCACGAACTACTGTCCATAATTCTTCAGGCACTCTATCAGATCTAATCCATTGAATCTGCTTCTCACTTCCACTGTAAGGGATTTGATTTAGATCATATCTGAATGGTCTAGTGGTTTTCCCTACTTTCTTCAATTTAAGTCTGAATTTGCCAATAAGCAGTTCGTGATCTGAGCCACAGTCATCTCCCAGTCTTGTTTTTGCTGACTGTATAGAGCTTCTCCATCTTTGGCTGCAAATAATATAATAAATCTGATCTCAATATTGACCATCTGGAGATATCCATGTATAGTCTTCTCTTGTGTTGTTGGAAGAAGTTGTTTGCTATGACCAGTGTGTTCTCTTGACAATCTCTGTTAGCGTTTGCCTCCTTCATTTCGTACTCCAAGGCCAAACTTGCCTGTTATTCCAGGTATCTCTTGACTTCCTACTTTTGCATTCCAGTCCCCTATGATGAAAAGAACATTTTTTTAGAAGGTCTTGTAGATCATCAAAGAACCATTCAACTTCAGTTTCTTTGGCATTTATTGGTTAAAGCATAGACTTGGATTACCGTGATATTGAATGGTTTGCCTTGGAAACAAATAGAGATCATTCTGTCATTTTTGAGACTGCACCCAAGGACTGCATTTTGGACTCTTTAGTTGACTATGAGGGCTACTCCATCTCTTCTAAGGGGTTTTTGCCCACAGTAGTAGATATAATGGTTGTCTGAATTAAATTCACCCATTCCAGTCCATTTTAGTTTATTGATTCCTAAAATGTCAATGTTCACTCTTGCCATCTCCTGTTTGACCACTTCCAATTTACCTCGATTCGTGGACCTAACATTCCAGGTTCCTACGCAATATTGTTCTTTACAGCATCGGACTTTACTTCCATCACCAGTCACATCCACATCTGGGCGTTGTCTTTGCTTTGGCTCTGTCTCTTCATTCCTTCTAGAGTTATTTCTCCACTCTTCTCTAGTAGCATATTGGGCACCTACCGACCTGGGGAATTCATCTGTCTTTTTTTTTTTTTTTTTTTTTTTTGCCTTTTCATACTGTTCATGGAGTTCTCAAGGCAAGAATACTGACATGGTTTGCCATTTCCTTCTTCAGAGAACCATATCTTGTCAGAACTCTCCACCATGACCTGTCCTTCTTGGGCAGCCCTATGGCTCATAGTTTCATTGAGTTAGACAAGGCTGTGGTCCATGTGATCAGTTTGGTTAGTTTTCTGTGATTATGGTTTTCATTCTGTAAATATCTGTTATAAACTGCCAGATTGTTTTCCAAAGTGGTTATACTATTTTACTTTTCCACTGGTAAATGAGAATTCCAGTTGCTTTGCATCTTTGGCAATATGCTAATGTAAATCTTTTAGTTTTAGCTGTTCTACTGAATGTAGAATGGTATTTCATTGTAGTTTTAAATTGTATGTCCTTGATGGCTAATGATTTTGAAAATAATTCATGTGCTTACTGGCCGTTTGCATATCTTCTTTTTTATATGTAGTTTTTAAACTTGATATATTGTATTTTCATTTTTATTCAATTAAGGAAATTTTCTCTGTTTTTTGGCTTAGAGGCTTGCAGGATCTTAGTTCCCTGATAAAGGATCAAACCTGCACCCCCCTGCAGTGGAAGCACAGAGTCAACCACTGGACTGCCAGTGAAGTTCCTATGTATCTTCTTCTATGAGCTTCCTAAAATTTTTTGCTCATTTAAAAATTAGGTTGAGTGTCTTCTAATTACGACATTCCCTGGTGGCTCAGAGGTAAAGAAACTGCCTGCCAATGCAGGAGACTGGGTCGGGAAGGTCCCCTGGAGAAGGAAATGGCAGCCCACTCCAGTATTCTTACCTGGAGAATCTCACGGACAGGGGAGCCTCGTGCACTACAGCCCACCGGGCTGCAAAAGAATCAGACAGGACTTATCGACTGAACAACAACAGCAACACTTTTACGTCTGGATACAACTGTAACCCTTTGCAGATACATGTATTGCAAATATTTTCTGCAAGATGTGGTTTGTTATTCTATTTCCTTTTCAAGAGCAAAAGCTTTTAAGTTTATCAAAAAATATTTTTTAATGGTCTGTGCTTTTTGTGTCCTATTTAGGAAATCTGTCTACATTTTATCTAGAAGTTTTTATAATTTTAGCTTTCATATTTAGGTCTATGGTCCATTTCAAGTTAATTTTTGTATCTGTTGTAAGATAAGGGTGGAGGTTCTTTCTCTTTTATATAGATATCTAATTGTTCTGTTACCATTTGTTTAAAGAAATGTGTGTAGTATATTTCTGGATTTTCTATTCTGTCCACTGATCTGTGTGTCTCCCTTAGGACACTATTATACTGTCTCGATCATTACAGCTTTACAGAAAATTTTGAAATCAGGTCCTCCAACCTTGTTCCTTTTCAAAATTGTTCCGGCTTTTTGAAGTCTTTCATGTTTCCATATATACTTAAGGTGTTTGTCAATGTCTACAATAAAGCCTGATAGGATTTTTGTTGGAATTGTGTTGAATTTCCAGATCAATCTGGAAAGAAACTGATATAACTATTGAGTCTGATGCATGAACCTGGTACATCTCTTTATCTTTCACAATCTCAGAAATGTTTTGTAGTTTTTAGCAGATGTGCACTGCACATATTTTGTTGTTTATCACTGTGAAGAAGCATGGCAGAACTAAGACTGCCACCCTCAGAAAGGTCTGATTGGCCTTGGTCATCTGGGAATTTGATCTCGAAGAGTTCCCATAATTCTCCAAACTGATAAACTGATAAGAATGGCTCACTGCGCCCAACTCTTGGTTCAAACAATGTGGCTTATGCTGAGCTTGTGATTTCCTTCTGAGAGTCTGGAATTTGGGTTGCTGCTGGGCAGAGGGCGCCTGTATGACCAGCCCCCTATAAGAAGCTTTGGCACTGGGTTTCTAATATGCTTCCTTCATAGACAACATCACACACGTATTGTCCCAACTCATTGCTCAGAGAATTAAGTTCATGTTGTATGACTCCACAGGGAGAAGACTCCTAAAAGCTTGCACTGGGTTTCCTTCACATTTTGCCCCAAGTCTTTTCTATGCAGATTTTGCTTCATATCTTTTCTGTGTAATAAATCATTGCCATGAGCAGGAGTATAGGTGAATCCTGAATTCTAATGAATCAACAAACCTGAGACTGATCTTAGGGAGCCTCTGCCATAATCTCTATGCATTCTATGGTTTTGTGATGTACATATAGTTTTAATTTTTTATGTTTGTGGCTATGTATAGTTTATGATTTTTTATTGTTGACCTGTATCCATGACCTTGTCAAACTCTTTAGTTAGTTCTAGTAGGTTTTCGGTAGATTTCTTAGAATTTTTTATGTACATGATCATGTTGCTATAGATAAACACACCTTTTTCCCTTGTCCTATTGTGCTGGTTGGGGCCTCCAGTATAATATTTTACTGTTGTTTTTGAGGAAACCTTTAGACGTCTTTATTGCTTGGGGGGCAGGGCCTGGGTGTGGGCAGTCAGCTTCCTCTTCCCCATCACAGGCATCCTGTGGGTGGTACTGTGCTTCCATGCGCAGAGGGTGGCCTGAGTGGTTGCAGACAGTAGTCCGTGTGCTGGATTCCTGCTTCACAACGACCTTGCCACTGTCTGTCCTGTGGAGAATCCACTTGTTGTAGTGGATGGTGTCTCAAGGCCACAGATGATTGGGTTCTGAGCCAGGCGTCTGCTGGTTCCTCTTCATTAGGAGGCTGCAGCAGTTCCGCGAGACCATCCATGCTAATACAGGGACCTGGCAGCAGAAAAGGTGCCCGTGTCTAAGAGTCCCCTTTTTATAAGGACACCAGTCATGTTGGATTAGGGGCCACCTTACTCCAGCACAACTATATCTTTTTTTTTTTTCAAATAGAAGTATAGTTGACTTACAATGTTGTGTTAGTGTCAGGTGTACACCAAAGTGATTCAGTTATATACACATAATGCACATATGTGCTCAGTTGCTTCAGTCATGTCCGGCTCTGTAGCTGGACTGTAGCCCACCAGGCTCCTCTGTCCATGGGGATTCTCCAGGCAAGAATACTGGAGTGGATTGTCATACCCTCCTCCAGGGGACCTTCCTAACCCAGGGATCAAACCCTCGTCTCTTATGCCTCCTGCATTGGCACGTGAGTTCTTTACCACTAGGGCCATCTGGGAAGCACCTCGGCTCTCTGGTGTCAAACCCTGTTTCTGGATTGTTCACATCCTTGATTCCTGGTTCACCTTAAGGAGCCGCAGATGGCTCCTCAGCAATCACCGTGGGGGTGGCGGCATCTGCTGGGCTGCAGGCACCACGTTCCCTTTTGGGAGCCCTCACTCACATTTGGAGGCCCGAAATAGCTGATGGCTGTGACATTTCTTGCCCACCAATATAGCAAGAAATCTTTCATTTCACAAGGCCTTCTTTAGTAGCATAGATGGGAGTTGAGATGTTCAGCTGTGTGTGTGTGTGTGTGTGTGTGTGTGTGTGGTGGGCGTTGTTTGAATATGGGGAGTTCTTCAAGGTCCCCAGTTCCTGACAAGCCTGAGACAAAGCAGAACTCAGGAACACAGAACGTTTTGGCGGCAGATGGGCCAAGCCATGCTGATGCCTGGGGCGAAACATCTGGGCTCGGTGGGGAAGGGCTGCCTGGGGAGCCGCAGCGCCTGCCATCAGTGCCTCCCCACCCCACCCCACACCCCCCAGGCCAGGCCCTCACTACGGGCCTCGCTGATTTTCCTGTCTTTACTCAAACCACTTCCAAGCTCTTCAATGGAAGGTCCCAGTGGTTCATCCCTGCATGCAGAAGAGTTCGAACTCGAGCTCTGCGTCCACAGCTGACACACCGACCTCGACCCTCCACTGCGCTCTCACCTCCTTGCTCTTCACCTGCTCCCCCAGATAGGCCTCCGCAAGTTTCCTGGGCTTTCAGTTCTGCTGCCTGCACTCAAGTGCTTCCTACTGATGCTGATGCTGACCAGAGTCCAGAGTCTGCAGCGCTCCTGCCCAGTCCTGGGGCAGTTGGTGCCTGGGCAGCTCACGTCGCATAGAGTTCCCACTCCTTCCATGATCTACGCAGACGGCACACCCACTCTGGACTAGATGCAGGCCTGAGTGTCAGGATGCACAGGTTGCGTTCCTGTCCTGAAGGCTCCTCCAGCTCCAGAGGCTGAGGGCATCACTGGTTAGCAGGGCAGGCGGCACAGGGCACCTGCAGGCTGCTGAGTGCATGGGATCCTGTGCTGCCCACATGGTGCTTTTCGAAAGCGGGCGCAGTGATGATGCTGAGACTCTGTGTCCTTTAATCTTTCTTTAAAAAATATGGATTGGTTTGGCTGTGCTCACCTGCTCCCCCAGATAGGCCTCCGCAAGTTTCCTGGGCTTTCAGTTCTGCTGCCTGCACTCAAGTGCTTCCTACTGATGCTGATGCTGACCAGAGTCCAGAGTCTGCAGCGCTCCTGCCCAGTCCTGGGGCAGTTGGTGCCTGGGCAGCTCACGTCGCATAGAGTTCCCACTCCTTCCATGATCTACGCAGACGGCACACCCACTCTGGACTAGATGCAGGCCTGAGTGTCAGGATGCACAGGTTGCGTTCCTGTCCTGAAGGCTCCTCCAGCTCCAGAGGCTGAGGGCATCACTGGTTAGCAAGGCAGGCGGCACAGGGCACCTGCAGGCTGCTGAGTGCATGGGATCCTGTGCTGCCCACATGGTGCTTTTCGAAAGCGGGCGCAGTGATGATGCTGAGACTCTGTGTCCTTTAATCTTTCTTTAAAAAATATGGATTGGTTTGGCTGTGCCGGGTCTTAGCTGTGGCGCAGGGACCTTTGGTTGTGGTGTGGAAACTCTTAGTTGCTGGATGTGGGATCCAGTTCCCTGACTGGAGATGGAATGCCTGCACTGGGAACATCGTGTCTTCACCTCTGGAGCACCAGGGAAATCCCATGCATCATTTAATCCGAACGCACGAATGGACTTAATGATCAGTCGTGTAAATAAACATTTCGATTGAAGAATAAAGTAGTCCTCCTCAAGGCTCCAGAGGAAGCCCACTGACACCCTGTCCCTGGATGTCTTACACAGTAAGACAGGCTTACTGTGTATTTGTTGGGGGGCCCAGGAGGGGGCCAGGAAGGACTTGTTTGGGTGAATGGGGTGGGGCAGTTGTCCTGAGACTGTGTATCTCAACAGCAAGTTTTTGGAAGGAGGACAGACCAGGGGCCAGCCACTTTGAAGAGCCAGCAGCTGCTCAGATGAGGCAGGACAGGACGCACACAGTAGGTCTTCTTTATGGCATGGACGATGCCCGCATCTGGGTTATGTTCAGATGTGACAACAGAGGAGTTTTCTCTCTCGACCTGATCTGGCACAGAGGGGCCCAGTCTGACCTGGTCTCATGTGAATCTGCATGTTCTAAACCGGAGACCACCATGGCCGTATATGAGTGCACCAGGCCAGCTCTGGGAGCTGGGGGCTGCCTCACGTCACCTGAACAGTCTCCCTGGCTGACCTCACCCCTCCTGTGGCTTCTTCACACTCACCCACCCGGTTAGACACAAGCTGCCCCATATCTCCTTCCTGGCGGCAGCAGACACAGCAGACAACAGGCCAAACTCCATCGGCAGAAATGCCCCGCCCACCTCGACTGGGCCCGTGACCCCTTTGTGCCATTGCCAGCCGCCTTGAGCCCTGCTCCCTTCTGCCATCTTGTCTGCTTCCTCCCTGTGCCTATCGGAACCCAGCCTCTCTTCTGGACACTCTCTCCCTGGACTCATCTTCCTGAGCACACGCTCAGCAGTGGGTCCTTTTTGCTGGCAGGGCAAGCTCAAGGCCTCATCCGTGTGCACCCCTGACCTCCCTTCCCACAGTGGCCCAGCTTCCGGACCTTGGCCCGGCCCACAGCTCTGGCCCCTGATGGTCTCCGGGAACCTCCGCCAAGGATTCATCTAGCCAAGGTTTTGTCCTTGCATTCCCTGAGCAGACACTGGCCCTGCACACTTGTGGTTCATTCCTTAGCTGCCTCTCCTGCCTCTGCTGGGGTTCGAAGGCCAGGAACGCTCCCCAGAGCAGGTGTCTGTAAGCTTGGCTCCCGCAGGCAGAGAATCCTGGATGAGGAGCCACACACCTGCTCTGGGAGAGGTAGGGGAGGGGAGAGGCGACACCTGCCCGGCACGTGAACAAAGCTGAGTGACTGAGAGTAGCAGTGGAGCAAAACTGCCATGCGGGGTGAGCTGGACTCTGGGAAGGCAGTGTGTAGCCCACCCAGGGAAGTGGGGCCTGCCTGTGGCTCAGGCCGAGTAAGGTCCATCTCGGGTTGAGGGGCGTGGGGACAGCGGAAGGCCAGCTCAAGCAGTCTTCAGGGAATGTGGACTTCATGCTGCCAGCTGCCATCAGGCACGTGGTGTGGTCCGTGTGTTGGGAGCATGCCTGGCGGCGGGCAGAGACTGAACAGGGGTGAGCTGTCAGCCGAGCACAGGAGGCCTCGTGGAGGGGGCCTGGGTGGGGAGTGGGTGGGGCAGGATGGACGAGGGCAGAGGGGACACTCGTCTCCGGCCTAGAGGGGGGCCACTGGACGCTGATGGGGCTTACGTGGGAGCGGCAGGGGCAGCGTAGGCCATGACAAGGTGCCTGTGGGCATGGGGTGCTGGCTTAGAGCAGGCTTCCCTTCAGAGATGCTGGGGTACTGGCACCAGTTAATGGACCAGGTTTAATGAGGTGGTGGGTAGGAACTGGGGAAGCCCTGGGGGAGGGGTCTCAAGCCAAGTGGACAGCACATCCCATGAGCAAAGACTGGTCAGGAGTATCCACTGGGCTGGGGGCTCAGGAGGGCTCAGGGCCGTGGAGGGAGCCCTCTGTGAGGAGGGCGGGGATAAGGGCAGCCAGCTGACGGCAGGTGCACGTCAGAACCGGGGCAGCAGGGGTAGGCTCTGGAGGGGGGACAGAGAGCACCACAGGAGGCCATGCAGGACCAGCTGGGGCTGAGGCCACAGAGGGGTGGGGTCTGGAGAAACTGTGGAAGGCGCCAGAGGCAGGCCAGGGGGCCTCAGGGTCTCCATTCTGTTTCGCCCTGGGGGCCTGGTCTACAGGTGTCTGGGGGGGGCATGCAGTGCCACCTATCAGGTGGCCGCTGATGGGTTCCCAGGGACCTCTCAGAGCCAGAGGAGCAGGACACCTCTCAGGCCTGGGGTGGGGACGGTGAGGTCTCACAGGACCCTCTGTCACACCAGGCAGGTCCCAGGCATGAGTGGCAGACAGCATGTGATCTGGGAGCCCCGGGGCCCATCCATCAGCCGGGCCTCCTGGCACAGCACTCAGGACGTGGCTTGGAAGGCTGCGAGGAGGTGGAGGCATGGAGAAGCTGCTGCCCTCACCCTCCACCAGAGCCAGGCCTGGCCAGCAATGCCTGTCCGGCTCCTGTCTGTCCGGGTCCTGCTCCCCGCCTCACTCCCAGACCCCTCACTCCCAGACCCCTCCCTGCCTCGGGGAAGAAGTGGCAGTGACCAGAGTGAGGAAGGGAACACAGAGCGCAGAGGGTCCCGTTTATTGGAATTTTACGGACAGTAGAATGAGAGGAAGGCACTCTCCTGACCTGGACTGTTCCCTCCTCTCTGCCCTCAAGGGCTCAGCACAGGGACGAGACCCTCACCCTGCAGGTCCCCCAGAGGGCAGCACTCCATTGAGGGGGGTGGGGGAGGCTGTATGCCAAGCCAGGGAGCAGGGACAAGAGGGGAGCCGTGCACCCTCACCTCGTGGCTCCATTGCTCGCCCCTGAGGCCTGGTGTTGCCCCCAGACCCTAGAGTGGGCTGGCAGACAGGGCTCATGCAACACTGAGGGGCGGGAGGGGGCACGGAAACCCAGCCCCGCTTGCCCACCTCGACTGGGCCCGTGACCCCTTTGTGCCATTGCCAGCCGCCTTGAGCCCTGCTCCCTTCTGCCATCTTGTCTGCTTCCTCCCTGTGCCTATCGGAACCCAGCCTCTCTTCTGGACACTCTCTCCCTGGACTCATCTTCCTGAGCACACGCTCAGCAGTGGGTCCTTTTTGCTGGCAGGGCAAGCTCAAGGCCTCATCCGTGTGCACCCCTGACCTCCCTTCCCACAGTGGCCCAGCTTCCGGACCTTGGCCCGGCCCACAGCTCTGGCCCCTGATGGTCTCCGGGAACCTCCGCCAAGGATTCATCTAGCCAAGGTTTTGTCCTTGCATTCCCTGAGCAGACACTGGCCCTGCACACTTGTGGTTCATTCCTTAGCTGCCTCTCCTGCCTCTGCTGGGGTTCGAAGGCCAGGAACGCTCCCCAGAGCAGGTGTCTGTAAGCTTGGCTCCCGCAGGCAGAGAATCCTGGATGAGGAGCCACACACCTGCTCTGGGAGAGGTAGGGGAGGGGAGAGGCGACACCTGCCCGGCACGTGAACAAAGCTGAGTGACTGAGAGTAGCAGTGGAGCAAAACTGCCATGCGGGGTGAGCTGGACTCTGGGAAGGCAGTGTGTAGCCCACCCAGGGAAGTGGGGCCTGCCTGTGGCTCAGGCCGAGTAAGGTCCATCTCGGGTTGAGGGGCGTGGGGACAGCGGAAGGCCAGCTCAAGCAGTCTTCAGGGAATGTGGACTTCGTGCTGCCAGCTGCCATCAGGCACGTGGTGTGGTCCGTGTGTTGGGAGCATGCCTGGCGGCGGGCAGAGACTGAACAGGGGTGAGCTGTCAGCCGAGCACAGGAGGCCTCGTGGAGGGGGCCTGGGTGGGGAGTGGGTGGGGCAGGATGGACGAGGGCAGAGGGGACACTCGTCTCCGGCCTAGAGGGGGGCCACTGGACGCTGATGGGGCTTACGTGGGAGCGGCAGGGGCAGCGTAGGCCATGACAAGGTGCCTGTGGGCATGGGGTGCTGGCTTAGAGCAGGCTTCCCTTCAGAGATGCTGGGGTACTGGCACCAGTTAATGGACCAGGTTTAATGAGGTGGTGGGTAGGAATTGGGGAAGCCCTGGGGGAGGGGTCTCAAGCCAAGTGGACAGCACATCCCATGAGCAAAGACTGGTCAGGAGTATCCACTGGGCTGGGGGCTCAGGAGGGCTCAGGGCCGTGGAGGGAGCCCTCTGTGAGGAGGGCGGGGATAAGGGCAGCCAGCTGACGGCAGGTGCACGTCAGAACCGGGGCAGCAGGGGTAGGCTCTGGAGGGGGGACAGAGAGCACCACAGGAGGCCATGCAGGACCAGCTGGGGCTGAGGCCACAGAGGGGTGGGGTCTGGAGAAACTGTGGAAGGCGCCAGAGGCAGGCCAGGGGGCCTCAGGGTCTCCATTCTGTTTCGCCCTGGGGGCCTGGTCTACAGGTGTCTGGGGGGGGCATGCAGTGCCACCTATCAGGTGGCCGCTGATGGGTTCCCAGGGACCTCTCAGAGCCAGAGGAGCAGGACACCTCTCAGGCCTGGGGTGGGGACGGTGAGGTCTCACAGGACCCTCTGTCACACCAGGCAGGTCCCAGGCATGAGTGGCAGACAGCATGTGATCTGGGAGCCCCGGGGCCCATCCATCAGCCGGGCCTCCTGGCACAGCACTCAGGACGTGGCTTGGAAGGCTGCGAGGAGGTGGAGGCATGGAGAAGCTGCTGCCCTCACCCTCCACCAGAGCCAGGCCTGGCCAGCAATGCCTGTCCGGCTCCTGTCTGTCCGGGTCCTGCTCCCCGCCTCACTCCCAGACCCCTCACTCCCAGACCCCTCCCTGCCTCGGGGAAGAAGTGGCAGTGACCAGAGTGAGGAAGGGAACACAGAGCGCAGAGGGTCCCGTTTATTGGAATTTTACGGACAGTAGAATGAGAGGAAGGCACTCTCCTGACCTGGACTGTTCCCTCCTCTCTGCCCTCAAGGGCTCAGCACAGGGACGAGACCCTCACCCTGCAGGTCCCCCAGAGGGCAGCACTCCATTGAGGGGGGTGGGGGAGGCTGTATGCCAAGCCAGGGAGCAGGGACAAGAGGGGAGCCGTGCACCCTCACCTCGTGGCTCCATTGCTCGCCCCTGAGGCCTGGTGTTGCCCCCAGACCCTAGAGTGGGCTGGCAGACAGGGCTCATGCAACACTGAGGGGCGGGAGGGGGCACGGAAACCCAGCCCCGCTGCCCTGTGGCGGGGTGGGACGGCTGGGGCCCCTTACCCACAGGCTGCGTTCCAGCCATCTCCCTATGGCCAGCCAGGGTATCCCCAGGGCCCCAACCCCTACCCCCAAGGTGGTTACCCCCAGGGCCCCTACCCCCCTGGGGGCTACCCCCAGGGCCCCTACCCCCCAGGGGGATACCCCCAGGGCCCCTACCCTCCAGGGGGATACCCTCAAGGGCCATATCCACAGAGTCCCTTTCCCCCCAACCCCTACGGACAGCCACAGGCCTTCCCAGCACAGGACCCTGGCTGTGAGTATCGGGGCAGGGCAGGGCGAGGGCAGGGGCTCCCACATGAGTGATGGGTGCTGACTGCCCTTCCTGCTCCTCAGCACCTCATCATGGGAACTATCACGAGGAGGGGCCCCCATCCTACTATGACAACCAGGACTTCCCTGCCACCAACTGGGATGACAAGAGCATCCGCCAGGCCTTCATCCGCAAGGTGGGCCTTGGGGGCTGGGGGTGTGGGCAGCTGTGCTGGCGGGGCTCTGAGTCGTCTCCTTCCCCAGGTGTTCCTGGTGCTGACCCTGCAGCTGTCCGTGACCCTGTCCACCGTGGCTGTGTTCACCTTCGTCGGGGAGGTGAAGGGCTTTGTCCGGGAGAACGTCTGGACCTACTACGTCTCCTATGCCGTCTTCTTTGTCTCCCTCATTGTCCTCAGCTGCTGTGGGGACTTCCGGCGGAAGCACCCCTGGAACCTTGTTGCACTGGTAACTCCCAGGGCCCTGCCTCAGCACCCCACGTCTCAGGCTTTGGAGCAATGGAGGGGGTGGAGTGGGGTGGGAGGGGCCGCAGCTCTAGGTGCTGACACGCCATCTCCCCACAGTCGATCCTGACTGTCAGCTTGTCCTACATGGTGGGCATGATAGCCAGCTTCTACAACACCGAGGCGGTCATCATGGCCGTAGGCATCACCACGACCGTCTGCTTCACAGTGGTCATCTTCTCCATGCAGGTGAGGGTCCCCCTGGGGCAGGGCTGCTGACCCCTGGGGCCCAGAGGCGCCCTGGGGCGGCGGCCGCCAGTGTCCCTTGCACGCGTCTGTGCCCGCAGACCCGCTACGACTTCACATCCTGTGTGGGCGTGCTCCTGGTGAGCGTGGTGGTGCTCATCACCACCTCTGTTTCTTCATCCGGAGCCGCATCCTGGAGATCGTGTACGCCTCGCTGGGCGCTCTGCTGTTCACCTGCGTGAGTGACGGGGCCGTGGCCCTGGCGGGGGGGGGGCTGGGCGGGGGGCTTGTCCCTCAACATGGCCACTCTGTCACCCCCAGTTCCTGGCAGTGGACACGCAGCTACTGCTGGGGAACAAGCAGCTGTCGCTGAGTCCGGAGGAGTACGTGTTCGCTGCGCTGAACCTCTACACGGACATCATCAACATCTTCCTGTACATCCTCACCATCATTGGCCGCGCCAAGGAGTAGCCTGAGCCCGCTCGTGTGGGGCCCCTCAGGCGGCATGCCTGGCCTGGTCCCTGCCCTGGTGTGGCAGCTCCTCTCAGCTCCCCTCTCTCGTCCCTGTGTGCTGCCTGGGACAGGGAGCCCCTCGACCCTCCTGTGTGTACACCGCAGACACTTCTGTCCGGACCCGCCCTCCCGGATATCCAGGGTTGGTGGGAGGATAGCTGTCCCCAGACATCAAGAAACTCTTTTCATGGGACATGGCCTCAGCTTCTGTGGTCTCCCCCTAGAGGACGGAGAAAGAAGTTAGCCTTCCGCGACAGAAGCCAGCCAGGCGCCCCACCTGCTGCCGGGAACCAGGACGGAAGTAGCGGGATTACGACCTCTGCCCCAGGGCAGCGGGGAGTCCCAAACTGGGGGCCAGGAGAGGCGGGTGGGGGCCGGCTGGCTGCGGGGGCGGCTTCAGCAGGGGCCGCCACAGACCGACCCCAGAGGGGGAGGAGGGGAGGGACGAGGGAGTGACTTTGTCAGCCTTGGGATTCTGGGGCTTCCGCGGTTTCTCACAAGCACCTCGAGGGGCCCTGTCACCGCTGCTGGCGTCTCCGGGTCAGAGCTCATCCTGGGTGTCGGCAGGGGGCGCGGTCGGGGAGGTGTAGGGGTGCGCCCGGACCCTCCCCTTCACATCCCGCCCCTTAAGCAGCTTTAAGGGGCCAGGGCAGGCGGCTATTTCGATCTCAGGAAATCCTCACGCCATCTGTGACCAACCAGAGCCCTGAGCCCCTCTCCCAGAGCAGGGGCCGACCGTCCCTCGCTCCCGGGTGGGGGCAGCAGGCCTGGATCGGCTGCTGGGCTGCCTGCCGGCGGGGTACGCCAAGAACAGCGGGTTGCGGGGGTGTGTGGGGGATGGAAGAGACCAGAGGGCGCTCAGGGGAACAAAGCGGACGTGGGGGCGAAGCGGGCGGCGGCCAGGGACCCTGCACCGAGGGCGGTTGGGCCCTCTTGCCCGTTTGGGGGGCGCTCGAGCGGCGGTTCTACTGTCGCAGCAGCGCGCCGCCCCCGCCCGCCTGCCCGCGCGGGGTCCTCCGGCTCCCTGCCCCCGCCGCCGCCGCCGCCGCCGCCGCCGCCGCCGCCGCCGCCGCACCGCCCTCCTCGGCCCCTGCGGGCCGCGCGGCGGCCGGACCGACAGATTGACCCACCGCGACGCCTTTCGGCTGCGCAGGGCTCCGCGGGGGTGGCAGCGGCCGGCCGGCTGAACCGGTAGACACACGGCTGTGTTAGGGCCGGGGACTCACCAGTCGCGGGGCGCCTCAGGACGCTGCGCCCACTGTCCGCTGCGCGGCTGCGGGGTAGGCCACCGCTTCGTCCGCACTCGCAAACGCACCCGCACCCGCTATGCTGCCGGCTCGGCTGGGCCTGCGCCTGCGGCTCGGGAGACGCAGCGGGGCCGTGTGACGGGGCGGGGCCGCGGGCGGGTCGCCCACTGTCCGCTGCGCGGCTGCGGGGTAGGCCACCGCTTCGTCCGCACTCGCAAACGCACCCGCACCCGCTATGCTGCCGGCTCGGCTGGGCCTGCGCCTGCGGCTCGGGAGACGCAGCGGGGCCGTGTGACGGGGCGGGGCCGCGGGCGGGGCCTGGGGCGGGGCGGGGCCACGGATGGGGCTCTGCGGGAGGGCGGGGCCTCTCCGGATGGATCCTGCCCGATTCCGCCGCCCTGCTGGCGTCTTTCTCGCGCTCTGTCCACCGAGAGTTGGGTTTGGGCTCTGAGAGCTGTAGACCTGGAGGCTGACACCTGGCCTCTCCAATTTGGGTCAGAGAGTCGAGAAATTTATTCCTAAATTTGCGATTTGCTGAGTTTTGACTAGCACTCTCCATCCCTCCTTGACCTTGAAACTCTACTTTCCATTTCATCCAAGGCTATCCCAGATCAAGAGACCTGATTGTATAACTGCTCAGTCCTCTCCGTTAAGCTAGTTTAGGTCCCTACTAGACCATTTATTCTCACTTCACAAACTCACAAAGAGGAAGGGTGGCGTTCTTAGTCTTGTTTCTCTGCTGAGGGACTGAGGCTTAGAGATGTCCCAGAAATGGAGGTCAAATTAACTTCCCTGGGCTTCAGTGGTCTTGAGAAGCACTGCCTGCCCCAGTCAGGGACATCCCCTGGGGCGCTGTCTCCTGGAGTCCCTGCAGGAGTGCCTCTCCCCCTGAGGCCTAGGAGTGCTACTGTACTTTCTGGACTCCTGGATGGTGGCCTCTCCCAGGCATGGCAGTGGTTGGGAAAGGCTCTGTCTTGTGCAGGGGATGTGTTGGTTCTGTGCTGAAAAACTGACCCAACGTGGGGAAGCCCTGATCTGTGCCTTTGCACATGTCCTTGGTGTAAATACCCCATCATGGCTTATTCTGACTGACCACCAGTTTACAAACTGACTCACAAAGATTCCCCCAAATTGAACAATGTTGTTGTCATGATGTGAGTTATTCCGGCACACTGCCACCTGGGGTAGATCCTCCACAGCAGGTATAGGTATAATAAGTAAATTATACATTGTGTTAGAAGGCAGTGAGTTCCAGTCCAGTTCAGTCACTCAGTCGTATCCGACTCATTGCAACCCCTTGAACCGCAGCACCGCAGGCCTCCTTGTCCATCACCAACTCCCGGAGTCTACCCACACTCATGTCCATTGAGTCAGTGATACCATCCAACCATCTCATTCTCTGTCGTCTCCTTCTCCTCCTGCCCTCAATCTTTCCCAGCATCAGGGTCTTTTCAAATGAGTCAGCTCTTTGCATCAGGTGGCCAAAGGATTGGAATTTCAGCTTCAACATCAGTCCTTCAAATGAACACCCAGAACTGATCTGCTTTAGGATGGACTGGTTGGTTCTCCTTGCAGTCCAAGGGACTCTCAAGAGTCTTCTCCAACACCACAGTTCCAAAGCATCAATTCTTCGGCGCTCAGCTTTCCTTATAGTCCAACTCTCACATCCATACATGACCACTAGAAAAACCATAGACTTGACTAGATGGACCTTTGTTGACAATGAGTTCCATGAGAAGACAAAGCATAGAGCAGGCAGGGGTGACTTCAGGTTTTGTACAACTAGAAGCTAATACAACTTGAGGGTCCTTTTTTAAAGAAAAAAACCTAAAAATGACAAATGTGAAGTTGAGGTCAGGGCTTTAGGAGGGTCCTTGAAGACTTTTAAGTTCACGTTAAACCTGCCACCAAGAACCTAGTAAGGTTAGTTGGGGGGAGGGGTGGCCAAGTGGCTCTGTCGGAAAGACTGGTCTAGAAGAGTGAAGAGCCAATACAAAAGTGTCAGGGAGGGAGAGTCTGCTGTACTGGATGACGGAGCGTGGGGGATACAGGGCCATTCAGCCATCAGGGACTGGGGCCTGGTCAGTCCGGCCTGGCAGGTCTTCCAAAGGACTTTGGCTTCACCGTGGTCCAATCTCTAGCAGCTGTTGGTGCGACTTATAAGGGACACCCTGTCCTCTGTTGAGAATGGACGGTGCGATAGGGCAGGAGTGGCAGAGAGAGATCAGTTCAGAAGTCAGAGACATGATCTAGATGAGAGATGACAGAGGCTCGGACCAGGGTGGGGGCAGCTCAGGGTACAGGCTGGACAGGCCCTCAATCCCTTGCAGAAGTAGCAGGGGTTAAGGGGAGTTTTTGCGGCTGAGGGCTAAGTGGGAGGTGGGGGTGGAGAGCACTGTGGGCACAACTCTTCCAAAGGGTGGAAGCCAGTGAATACGGGCACCAGGGAAGGGGCAACTGGATGGCAAGAGGGAGTGTGGGTTCTAAAGGTGCAGCCGGTTGAGAGGCGTGGCAGTGCCTTGGGCCAGCAGTGATGGGAAGTACCCTTCCAGGGTCAGGAGCTGAGCTGCTCCCCTTTGCCAGGTGGGAGGTTGACCACCTTTGAGTTGTTGAAGGGTGAGTGCAGGTGCAGGCGCCAGGTTGCTGGGGAGAGTTGAAAGCCAGCCTCAGCCGGACCCAAAGTCTCTGCAGTGGGGCAAGGGAACACAGAGGCTTGAGGTCTTTGAGTTGGGGTCAATGACTTAAGAACCCCGGCGTATTTACCAGGGAAGGTGATTGGCCGTCTTGAGGTTCACAGGGAAGGGCCTGTGGGAGTGGAGCACCCCCAGGGGCCATTTTTTTGACCTCTGGCGGCTCTGTGCTGCTCTGCACTGCACCCATAGGCTGAGCGGATACCCTCCAACCCGTCTCCATTTTCCTCCCGGCCCCTGACAGCCCCGTCCTGGCTGGGCTCGACCCTTGACTGGGTGCCTCTCCCTGCCCCCCAGAGGAGGTCCGAGAGCTGCTGGCCAACCTGGAGGGCCTGGATGGAGAAGACTGGCTGCCGCTGGAGCTAGGGGAGGAAGGGCCTGAGGGGCAGCCAGAGGAGGAGGTGACAACCCCCAGGTCTGGGGAGGGGCCCTCGGCCCCTAGCTCGAGAGAGTCTGGGCGGCTGCAGGAGGAAGCCGAGCTACAGCTGGCGCTCTACCGGTCCCTGCAGCCGCAGGGCCAGGCGGCCGAGCAGGAAGAGGCTGCGCTGCAGCAGGCCCTGGCCCTCTCCCTGCTGGAGCCGCCCCCTCTGAGAGGGGAGCAGGAGCTCCTCTGGGGCCAGGGCCCAGGTGGCTGGGCCCAGCTGGAGGTGCATGCCGCCTTCGAGCGGGATATGGACGAGCTGGACCAGGCCCTGGAGGCTGCCTTGGAGGTGCACATCAGGGAGGAGCTGGTGGGGGCCTGGGGCTGTGTGCTGCCCGCGGAGCTGTGCGCCCGTCTGGAGCGGTGCCATGGCGTGAGTGTTGCCCTGCACGGTGGCCACATCGTCCTCCGTGGCTTTGGGGTCCAGCCTACCCACGCGGCCCGCCACCTGGCAGCGCTGCTGGCTGGCCCCCAGGATCAGAGCTCGGCCTTTCCCTTGGCAGCTTCCTGCTCCACGCGTGAGTCCGCAGGCTGGGAGAGGGCGGGGAGGGCAGGGGCCACTGGTGCCCTGGCCATGGCCTACAGCCTTTCTCCTTCTTGCCTCAGTGCCACAGCAGAGGCTGAAGGAGCCCCTGGGCAGGCTGGAGCGTCTCGCTGAGAGCAGCAGTGAGTTCCAGGCAGTGGTGCAGGCCTTCTGTGACACGTTGGACTCAGCTCACGGCAGGATCCACGTGGTGCGGGTGAGGCACTCTGTCTTGCCGCCTCTGTTCGGATTCCTGGCACATTTTGCTTTGCAGAGCCCGTGGCCAGGGAGACAGAAAGCAGTGGAGGTTGGGGGTCCCAGGCCGGGTCCCCCCTCTGCCAGTGACAGTCAGGTGCCTGCTGCCGCCTCCTCGCCTAGAGCATGGGGTGCTGGCACCATCTCGTGGCTTCTCTGAGGATTGCTCCTTCTGCAGACTGCACCTCTGGGGGCTCCCCTGCCCGCCATGGGGGTGGCTCCAGCAAGAAGAGGGCTGGCTGCAGCCTCCTCCTGCATTCACTTGTAAAAAGTGGCAGCTCTGAGCACTACTAGTGGGAGGCCAGAAGGAAGGTGTGGCCAGGGAGACAGAAAGCAGTGGAGGTTGGGGGTCCCAGGCCGGGTCCCCCCTCTGCCAGTGACAGTCAGGTGCCTGCTGCCGCCTCCTCGCCTAGAGCATGGGGTGCTGGCACCATCTCGTGGCTTCTCTGAGGATTGCTCCTTCTGCAGACTGCACCTCTGGGGGCTCCCCTGCCCGCCATGGGGGTGGCTCCAGCAAGAAGAGGGCTGGCTGCAGCCTCCTCCTGCATTCACTTGTAAAAAGTGGCAGCTCTGAGCACTACTAGTGGGAGGCCAGAAGGAAGGAAAAGGAGGCTGAGAAGGAGAGGCTCGCAAGGCAGTGGGGTCGATGATGGAAGCAGTGGAGATGTGTATAAGAGACAGCCTCAGCACTGCGCACTCCGCCCTTTCTGCAACAGTTTCACTTTTGCTTTCCTGTCCCAGGGTGTGGGGAGGGAGTCCTGGCTGAAGGCCCGTGGGGCAGCTCAGGCTGGGGTCGGGGAGCGTAAGTGGGGGGATGTATGTAGGTCGCCTGCACAGTGAAGGGGGCGTCAGGGAACGCTACCAAGGGACCCGGGCTGCGTGAGGCTGAACGGTGGGGCTGCTGCCTACCCCCTCTTCTGGCCCCTGGATGGCGATGGGGCAGGCAGAGGCGGAGGCGGGAGCAGCAGTGGAGCTCAGTGGTCTCCCCCGCAGCGTCCCAGACGAGCTGCTCACGCTCTACTTCGAGAACCGCCGAAGCTCTGGGGGTGGGCCTGTGGCAAGTTGGCAGAGACTCGGCCGCGGGGGCATCCTCACCTTTGAGGAGCCTGCAGGTGAGGGATCGACGGAAAGGGGCAGCCTTGGCCCCGCTGGCCAACGGCCCTGACCTGCCCTTTCCCCTCGCCCACAGATGCTGCGAGGGTCCTGGCCTGGCCAGAGCACACTCTGCAGGGGGCTCGGCTGAGCCTGCGGCCAGCCCCACCACGTGCCTCTGCGCGCCTGCTGCTCCAAGGATTGCCTCCTGGCACCACACCCCAGCTCCTGGAGCAGTACGTCCAAGCTCTGCTTTGTGCCGCCGGGCACCCGGAGCAGCCTTGCCACACCCTGGCCAGTCCCCGACCAGATCGCGCCCTGGTGCAACTGCCCAAGCCCCTTTCTGAGGCAGGTAAGAGGCGGGATTGGGGCAGCCTGACTATTAGAAGAGGCACCCTGTGCTGACTTGCATCCTCCCCACAGAAGCTGGCGTCCTGGAGGTGCACGCCCGGGCCCTGGGCCTGGAGGGGGCTGAGGTCTCCCTGGCCTGGGTGCCCCAGGCCCGGGCAGTGCGTGTGGTAGGAGGCAACCCCCCTGCAGACCTGCTGCTGCTGGAACTGTACCTGGAGAATGAGCGCCGCAGCGGCGGGGGGCCCCTGGAGGGCATACGCAGCCTCCCAGGGCACCTGGGCACCGTGGTCTCCTTCCAGCACTGGTGGGGTGAGTGGGGCAGGACAGGGTGGTTCCCCACCATGGCTTGGAGCCTTGATGACCTGTTCTTTCCCTTCTTCCAAGTGGCCGAGCGGGTGCTGCAGCGGGACCACCAGCTTCAGGGCTCAGAGCTGAACCTTGTACCGCACTACGATGTCCTGGAGCCTGAGGAGCTCACTGAGGATGCTGGCGGAGAGAGCCACCTAGGCGACCTGGGGCCTAGGGCCCCCAGGCACATGCTCCAGGAGCAGGAGAATCAGCAAGGGCACAGCATTATGCTGGGGATGTCACACTGGGCTCTGAGGAGGCGCCAGGGCAGTCAGGAGCTTCTCTGAGCACAGGCCCTTGTTGGGACAGCCCGTCGCTGGCACAGGCCAGGCCGGTCAGCTCAGGGCCCTGGGGGTCTTCAGAAGAGGAGGGGCCAGGGAGCCCAAGGACTTTGGGGTCTCTGGACCCAGCGGAGATCGCCATGCGCTCTTCAGAGCAGATGGCATCAGTGAGCCTGGGGCCCACGGGGTCACCGGGGCAGGAGGGCCTGGTGGAGACGGTGCTGGCAATGGAGCCGGGAGCAATGCGCTTCATTCAGCTCTATCATGAGGACCTTCTCGCCGGCCTGGGAGACGTGGCCCTCTTCCCGCTCGAGGGCTCAGATACGACTGGATTCCGGGTAAGCAGCTGCTGAGGAGTCCTCACCTTTGATCCTCCTCTGCTACTGGGCGCTCCGGGTGCCTTTCCTGTGCCCTAAACTTGCCAACTGCCCCCACATCCCTGCCCCACGGTCCTGCAGCTCTGTGGAGCCCTGGCCCCGTGCCGGGCAGCCGAGGAGTTTCTGCAAAGTCTGCTGGGCAGCGTTAGCTGTCACATGCTGAGCCTGAAGCACCCAGGCAGTGCCAGGTTCCTCCTGAGCCCAGAGGGGCAGCACCTTCTCCGGGAGCTGGAGACACGGTTCCAGTGCGTCTTTGGGACAGAGCATCTGGCTGGGGCCGTCCTGGACATGGACCTGGAAGAGGTGGACACGGAACCTGCCCCGCCCTCCCCTTGTTCCCCCTGCCCGGCGCTGCCTCCACCCTTGCTCAGACGCCTTGGGGGGCAGGTGTCCTGGGAGCCCTGACACTCTCTCCCAACAGGTGGTCCCCACTGAGGCCCTGCAGGCCCTCCCTGGCCTCTCCTCCACCCCGTGGCCTCCAGACGATCATCCGGATGGTTACCAGGAGAACTCAGGCCTGGGTAGGGATCCCTGGGGCCACGGGACATCCCGAAGCCCTTTTTTTGACCTCTGGCGGCTCTGTGCTGCTCTGCACTGCACCCATAGGCTGAGCGGATACCCTCCAACCCGTCTCCATTTTCCTCCCGGCCCCTGACAGCCCCGTCCTGGCTGGGCTCGACCCTTGACTGGGTGCCTCTCCCTGCCCCCCAGAGGAGGTCCGAGAGCTGCTGGCCAACCTGGAGGGCCTGGATGGAGAAGACTGGCTGCCGCTGGAGCTAGGGGAGGAAGGGCCTGAGGGGCAGCCAGAGGAGGAGGTGACAACCCCCAGGTCTGGGGAGGGGCCCTCGGCCCCTAGCTCGAGAGAGTCTGGGCGGCTGCAGGAGGAAGCCGAGCTACAGCTGGCGCTCTACCGGTCCCTGCAGCCGCAGGGCCAGGCGGCCGAGCAGGAAGAGGCTGCGCTGCAGCAGGCCCTGGCCCTCTCCCTGCTGGAGCCGCCCCCTCTGAGAGGGGAGCAGGAGCTCCTCTGGGGCCAGGGCCCAGGTGGCTGGGCCCAGCTGGAGGTGCATGCCGCCTTCGAGCGGGATATGGACGAGCTGGACCAGGCCCTGGAGGCTGCCTTGGAGGTGCACATCAGGGAGGAGCTGGTGGGGGCCTGGGGCTGTGTGCTGCCCGCGGAGCTGTGCGCCCGTCTGGAGCGGTGCCATGGCGTGAGTGTTGCCCTGCACGGTGGCCACATCGTCCTCCGTGGCTTTGGGGTCCAGCCTACCCACGCGGCCCGCCACCTGGCAGCGCTGCTGGCTGGCCCCCAGGATCAGAGCTCGGCCTTTCCCTTGGCAGCTTCCTGCTCCACGCGTGAGTCCGCAGGCTGGGAGAGGGCGGGGAGGGCAGGGGCCACTGGTGCCCTGGCCATGGCCTACAGCCTTTCTCCTTCTTGCCTCAGTGCCACAGCAGAGGCTGAAGGAGCCCCTGGGCAGGCTGGAGCGTCTCGCTGAGAGCAGCAGTGAGTTCCAGGCAGTGGTGCAGGCCTTCTGTGACACGTTGGACTCAGCTCACGGCAGGATCCACGTGGTGCGGGTGAGGCCACTCTGTCTTGCCGCCTCTGTTCGGATTCCTGGCACATTTTGCTTTGCAGAGCCCGTGGCCAGGGAGACAGAAAGCAGTGGAGGTTGGGGGTCCCAGGCCGGGTCCCCCCTCTGCCAGTGACAGTCAGGTGCCTGCTGCCGCCTCCTCGCCTAGAGCATGGGGTGCTGGCACCATCTCGTGGCTTCTCTGAGGATTGCTCCTTCTGCAGACTGCACCTCTGGGGGCTCCCCTGCCCGCCATGGGGGTGGCTCCAGCAAGAAGAGGGCTGGCTGCAGCCTCCTCCTGCATTCACTTGTAAAAAGTGGCAGCTCTGAGCACTACTAGTGGGAGGCCAGAAGGAAGGAAAAGGAGGCTGAGAAGGAGAGGCTCGCAAGGCAGTGGGGTCGATGATGGAAGCAGTGGCGTCCTGAGGGCCAGTGGGGCCAGAAGGAAGGGCTGAGGAGGCTGAGCCAGGCTGGTTGGCTGGCACGTGAGTGTGAGAGCAGTGCCCAGAAACAGGATAACTGAGCACGACCTGGGCTGCACACTCACTGCTGAGGGGCCAGAATCTGGGGCCAGCCGAGAGCTGGGAAACCAGGCAGCCCCTTGACTCTTGAGGTACCGAGCTCAGGAGTGGGCCTGGGGTGGGGTAGCAGCATCAGAAGCCTTGATCTGGTCAGAAAATGCAGAACTCCAGGCCTTCCCCAGCCCTGGCCCGGTCAGCCAGCAGCAGCACCACCGCTCTCCTGGTTCTACTGCTGTAACTCCACGGGGAGGACTCTGCTTCCGTTTCTGGACTTAGCAGCCATCAACCCTGCCCTTTGCGGAGGACAGACCTCCTGCACTCGGGCCCCAGGCTCCTCTTGAAGTTCGGCTGGTTGCCTGTGCAACTTCTTCCAGCAGGACATCTGTGACTAACGTGGTCCGCTTGAGTCTTTTCTCCACTTAATTTTAGAGACTGTCTCTTGTCTCCCTCCAGAGAAGATGTGGAGAATGGGCTTCCTTTCTCTTGGTCATTTCTTCCCTCTTCCATCTCACATTTGGTCAGTGACATTATTTTTATGTTGGTGAGGTTGACAAACCAACATCATCGTCTGTCACTGTCATGAAGCTCCATGCTTGGGCCATCAGTTCAGTTCAGTCGCTCAGTTGTGTCCAACTCTGTGACCCCACGGACTGCAGCATGCCAGGCTTCCCAGTCCATTACCAACTCTTGGAGCTTGCTTAAACTCATGTTTGGGCCTTAGGTTGATCAGTATATTATGATAATGAAAAAATATTTACCACTGGACCAGAGAGGGCAAAGGGGAAGGAAACACCTAATTATTAAAACCATGTTGCCTGAAAGAGAATATTCTAGGAGTCAAGGGCAAATGGCCATTAATTTCATTTACTCTCTATGTTTTTTCTTTGTGGTGCTTGGCTACTGAGTTTCTCCTGGTGACTCTATCACCCTCTTGCATAGATTCCTTTTCTGTTTAGTAGAAGTGTCTCCTTGAGTGAATAGTAAACATCTTGGACTTTCAAATTTATTTTGCATTTTGCAACTACAACTTGATATTTTTTCAAACAAAACATGCTATGTGTTTATTAAAATATTTCTATGAACTTAAGCACAGCTGATTCTTATGTGCCTTAATCTGGCCTTATTTTGTTTGCACCATAAATAGTGTGGCTGGGTATAGCAATCAGGATGAAAATATATTTTCCTTCAGATGTTTGGAAGACTTAACTCTTTTTCTTTCCTTCTCAAAATTTTTTTGTTCTTGGAACGGTAAGAAGAAAAAACCAACAAAACCCTTCTGTGGCCTCTTAGCATCCAGTATTAGTGGTGAGAAGCCCAGTATTAGAATGTGAGATTTTTTTCCACTTTTGTATATTGACTTTGGTGTCTGTGTGCGTGTGCGTGTGCGTGTGTGTAGTCTTGTAGAGTTTCCTTTCACTTTGAAGGCTGATGTTTTCCCAGCAGGTAGGGGCCATGGGTGTGCCTTTCCCATTGTCCTTGGAAATTCTTTCCATCTGAAGATGCCACCTTCAGCTCAGAGAAACTGTCTTCCATTAAGCCCTTATTTGCTCCCGTCACACCTGGCGTCTTCTTGTGGAGTTCCTACTACTGAGATCTTAGACTTCCCGGCCCCTCTCCCACATCAGTCCTCTCATAGTTCCCAAGTCTTTGTTTAGCTCTGCACTCTGAGTCACTTCCTCATCTCTATCTTCATCTTATTATTTGGCTTACCCACTGGATGCAGTTCAGCAATTCCATCCTTAATGTAAGAACATTCTAATTTTCAGACTGTTTCTTTTTCACAGTAGGTAATCTTGTTTCATGGATACAATATTCTTTTGCATCCGTCTCAAGTGACGAGAATTTCTTAAGAAACTTTTTGGGTCCCTGAGTTGGCTCCTTCTGGTTGACTACCAGGTCGGTCACCAGGTCTCCTATCACTGGGAAGTCTGGGGTATCTCTTGGCGTTGGGGGTGAAGTCCTGCCCGTAGTGCAGGCACCGGGCTCAGCTTCTCTCTGTAGAGGTGTGGCTGTGGGTGCTGGGTTTTGGTTAGTGGATGGGTTGTCCACCTGCAGCCCCCCTCCCCTCCGCCCGAAGCCCTCCAGTGCCACTTGGGGCCCTGTGGAGGTGGTGAAGGTCAGCCTCATGTGGGCTACTGAGTAGAGCATGGCAGGAGCTGTGAGGCCTCCCCCAGGCTCTGAATTCCTCCAAGAGGGCTCTTTGGGTTTCAGCCCTGCTGGGTGGCCCAGAGGCACAAGTAGCCTGGCTCTGACTGATCCACCCCCCCCAACCCCTTGCCTCAGGTGGAGCGCGTGCTACACCCACTGCTGCAGCAGCAGTACGAGCTGCACCGGGAGCGCCTGGAGCAGTGCTGTGAGCGGCCGGCCGAGCAGGTCCTGTACCACGGCACTGCGGTGCCCACCGTCCCCGACATCTGCGCGCACGGCTTCAACCGCAGCTTCTGCGGCCGCAATGGTGAGGCCTGGGGCCCTGCGGGGGCGGAGGCTCTGCTCCCTGGAACCACCCTGACCGCCCGCCCCAACCCCGTGCATTGCCCCCTGCAGGTGCGCTCTATGGACAGGGCGTGTACTTCGCCAAGCGCGCCTCCCTGTCTGTGCTGGACCGCTACTCGCCCCCCGATGCCGAGGGCCACAAGGCAGTGTTCGTGGCACGGGTGCTGACTGGTGACTACGGGCAGGGCCAGCGCGGGCTGCGGGCACCCCCTCGGCGGCCCGCCGGGCACGCGCTCCTGCGCTATGACAGCGCGGTGGACTGCCTCCACCGGCCCAGCATCTTCGTCATCTTCCACGACACCCAGGCGCTGCCCACCCACCTCATCACTTGCAAGCACAAGTCCCGGTTTCTCCCCGAAGACGCCCTTGCGCTCCGGAGCCCCTCCCCAGCCACCTGACCCTAGAGGCCCCCCTCAGCCCGGCCTCCCGCTCCCTATGTCCCGCACAGCCCTACCGCCCCGCCTCCTGTCGTGCTGTGTCCCCCCCTTGGGCAGGGTTTCCCCCACCCCGGCTTGGGCCGGGCCGACCACCAGGGGTCCGCAGAGCCCGGGAGGAGGGTGGCCGGGCCAGACCTCACCCGAGCTCGACTGTGTCGTTTGAATAAACGTGCTTGTGAAACCTGGCGGGGACCCTGCTGGAGCTCCGGGTCCGACCTCTGTTTTGAGGGTGGCTAGGGGCGGGGCCGAGGCAGAGCCGCAGCGACTGGGGGGCGGAGGCCGACCCGGCGCGCACCCGAGCGACCTCGCGTCGCCCTAGTGTCACGCAAGCTCCTCTAACGGCGTCTCCTTGGCGACGGGCCGCCCTCAGCGCGCGGGGAGTGAGCCGTGCCCGGCGGCGGAGGCGGGGTGGGGGCCGCTGTCCCAGAGAAGCCGCGCTGGAGCTCAGGCTCCGCCGCCACGGGGAGCCCCGGCCCCGCAAGCACTCGGGCGCCAGGACCGCACGGGCGACGCTCCATTAGGGGCCGGGGCGGGGCTCTGGGCTCGCTCCGCCCGCACAGCCTGCGCAGCTTTCCCGGCACCGGCAGTCCGGCCGCACCGGCCGAGCCCAGAGGAGCTGAACCATCGCACAGGTAAGACGTGGGCCGGGACGGGGAGGCGCACGGCGGGCGGGAGCCGAAGGATGGGGTGGGGGCAGCCCGGAACCAGAGGCTGCGTCGAGGCCCTTCCTCCCTCGGGAGGATGCCACCTCCGCGCGCGGAGACTGCGGAACTGGACGGGCGGTGCCCGGGGTGTGGGCAGGAAAGGCTGGCGGCGGGGTGCGGCTGGCGGCGGGGCGCCGGGCGGGGGGCTGGCCAGGAGGCAGGGTGCGGGGGGCTGTGCGGGGTAGGACGGGCCGGGGCGGGGCGGCCCCCAGCTCGGTGCCCGACGTCTCCTCCCAGCACAGAGCCCACATTGTGCCCCCGCGCCAGCCTAGCCCCGCCAGGACAGAGCCCCGTTAACCTGCACGCCCGCGCGTGGGGCCCGGGCGCTGAGGGGCGTGCGCACGTCGGTGCCGGTGGGCTTCTGCGGCCCTGGTCGGGCGTGTGCGTGCAGCGCAGGGCGGGCTGCTGGAGCGGCGGCCCAGGCTCCCTCCCAGCCTCTCTGCAGCAGAGCTCCCGCGGCCCACGCCGATGCGGCTTCAGCTATTTATAGGGCTTCACTGCGGAGACCGAGGTGGGGCTGCGCTGGGGTGGGGTAAGGCGACGGGGAGTCCTGTTGGCTCGGACAGCTTGGAAGTAGAGCTAATGTCGCCGGCTTGAGGTCTGGGTCCTTCCCTGAAGGCCTCTGAGGGGAGGGGCAGCAACCAGTGGTTCCCCATGGTCTGCCTTGTTTGCTGATCGGAGGATTAGTGGAGACAGAGTCCAGGTTTGGCACAGAGGGGCCGGAGGCCAGTGTCGGTGTGATGGGGTGGAGGTTGGAATCAGTGGCCTCTGATGGGGTGAGCCCCTGGGCAATGGTGTGGAGGGGCCAGTGTTTGGGTGACTAAGACAAGGGATTGGCAGTGAGTGTTGGGGGGTGTCAATATCTGGGTGCTGCAGGGAGTGAGGTCAATGTCTTGGGTGGGTGGGGGGTCACTGTGTGGGTGTCTGAAGAATGAGCTGGAGAGGTGAGGCCAACCGTGGTTGGCGGGAGAGGGTGGTCCGTCTTGTCGGGGTTGAGAGGGTTCAGCATGTGGACGAGGCAGGAAGTAGGAGCGGTGTGGGTGTCAGTGTCCAGGTGACAGGGCGCCTGCAGTGGGTCCCTGTTACGTTAAGAATGTGTAGGTCAGTGTGGGGCAGTGTGCCCCCATACACAGAGGTGTGATCCCCTCCTGCTTTCTCTCTAGGAGGCCATGTCGGGCGAGGACCAGGAGGTTCGGGCAGTGGTTGAGGATGGCTCCAACGGGGGCAGTGGCTCGCCCAGCCCTGGGGACACTCTGCCCTGGAACCTGGAGAAAACCCAGCGGAGCCGGCGAGGTGGAGGTGGCCCCGGAGGAAATGGGAGTGTCTTGGACCCTGCTGAAAGAGCAGTCATCCGCATTGCAGGTAACGCTCAGGAACTCGGCCTGTCCGGTTCATCAGCTCTCGCCCGTTGGCTGAGCCCCTGCTGCGTGTTCTGTGCTGGGCTTCAGGTGTCGGAGGAGAGGCCCGGGGGCGGCTTGCAGGGCGGAGCGGGCCTCTCGGTCCCGAGTGACTGCGGGCAGCACAGCGCCACCTGCTGGCCGCGCCCGGTCAGCTGCACGAGGCCGGAGGTGGAGCTTGCGGAGGGCGCCTTGCCGCTCTCTCTCTGGTTCCCGAGTGACTGCGAGCAGCACAGCGCCACCTGCTGGCCGCGCACGGTCAGCTGCACGAGGCCGGAGGTGGAGCTTGCGGAGGGCGCCTTGCAGCTCTCAGGACGAGCCCTCAGGCCCCAGTGATGGTGACACTTCTTAGGTTCCTGGGGCAGAGCCGCCTCCCAGGGAGTAGAAGCATGTTAGGGGCAGGACAGGAGGGACCACCTGGTTGGTGAAGCCCCAGCCCCTCCCTGAGCCAAGATCCGGCCTGGCCTCCAGTAGCTAGGGGTCCTGTGCTGGAGCTGTGGTCCTGGAGCTGCGGTCCTGTGCTGCCATCCTGGAGGAGGAAGGGGAAGGTCCGGGGCAAGGACCCTGACCGTGTGGGCTGGCAGCAGACAGCGGCTGCGCCCTCTGGGAATTAGGTGACGGCTTTTGCTGCGAAGGGAGGAGCCACCTGGGGGTCTCCAGGTCTGCCACGTGGGCAGGACAGAATGAAGATGAGGGGGTGGGGGGGCGCGGCGGGTGGCGCCCTTGCAGGAGGCCGGGAGGGTGGGCCGACGCGGGTGGGAAGAGGCCAGGAATCCTAGTGCTAGGCGGGACGGTGTAGGCGGCAGCGAGGGACGTTGTGGGTGGGAGTACAGGGACAGCTTGTGGGGGTGTGGGGAGCTGGAGGGTGCCGCTGCCCGAGGCCTTGTGGGCGCGGCTGGACCGCGGTCTTTTTCACATGTCACATCTGGATGCGAAGGAACGAGGCCCTCTTTCACGGGAAGGCCTCTTTCAAGGGAAGGTGAATCCTGAACGTGCTACCGCAGCCCGGACCTCGGCGCTGTTAGCGCTCCACTCCATCACTCTGTGCCGTCCCGCGAGCCCTGGAAGCCAGGGGCTTCTGGACACGGGGTGAGCAGCGTTTCCAGCCGGAGGAACGCTGCCGGGGCGTTCCGGGGGAGGGCGTTTCTCAGCTCTGGGAGACGGGGCTTGCCAATCTGATGGGTGGCAAGGACACTGTCTTTAAAAAAATCATATTTTCTTCTGTACTTCCAGATTTTAGCCCTTTTATTCGTAATTTTTAAATTTTCTTTCTAGAGTAAGAATTTCATACCGAAAACACTTGGTCTCCCAGGTTGCAAAGGAAAGCTCTCGGTAGCGGCAGCGGGGGCGGAAGCGGGTGGGCGCGCCCGGGGCGGCCAGGTGAGCTCGCAGGGTCTGGCGGCCAGCGAGGAAGGGGGCCCCTGCCAGGCAGGGCGCGCAGATTTCGGGACGTCGTTGGGCAAGCAACTGGGCCGGGGGCGTAAGGGGCTGTGCGCCCGCCGGGAGGAGCGCGGGGCGGAGACTAGGAACCTCCGACGCCGGGAGGCGCCGGGGCGCGCGGCCGCCGCTCCCCGGGGCCCCGCCCGCCCGTGGGGCATCCTGGGTGCGGGGCGGGGCGGGGGCGGCTCCTTTAAGCGGCGCGCGCGGCTGCAGGGGCCGAGTGGCCGCCGGGGACTGGAAGCCCGCTCTGCGCCGCAGCGCCCCGCTCGTCCCGCGCCTGCCGCCGCCATGGCCGCCCTGCCGCCGCCCGACGAGCAGGACTTCATCCAGGCCTACGAGGAGGTGCGCGAGAAGTACAAAGGTACGGCCGCGGCCCCCGCCCACCCTGCGGGCTGCCTGCCGGCCGACTGGCCGGCCTTGACAGGTCCTCCGGCCGGACAGTCCGGCCTCTGACACCTCGTCTGCGGGGGTCGTCCCGATCGGAGCCCAGCCCCCCGGCCTACCCCCCAGCCTCACTCGACCCGCGCGGCCGCCGGCAGCGCACTCGGCAGAGCCCGGTGGTCATGCCCTTAATAGGGCATGGTGCCGGCGCCGGCGGGTGGAGTGGGCCGCCCTGGCCAGTGTCCTGTGTCCGGCGTCCGTGTACAGCAGACACGTGGGTCAGTCTGAGCTGTCCCCTACCCCTCGGCTGGGTGCGTCCTCCAGGAACGCGGGTGGCCGCCTCTGTCTGGCAGTGGGTCGCATAGCTGCTGTCTTTCCTCACCCCCCAAATTGGTGAGCACCTAGGCTACCGCCCAGCCTTGGCAGGGACCCTGTGACGCCCCTTTACTGTCCACTGGGGAGCAGCTGTGGGCTGGGGAAGTTGGGTCAGCTCCCTCTTCCTCTCTACAGGAGTCCACTTGGGGGCTTTGGCAGACCTCTGCCCCTGCTCCACCCGCCAGGGGCCCCTGGGTCTGCCCAGGCCTCGCTGCCCGCAGCCCAGCTGCCTGGGGCATGAGCTCTGAGCAGGCATGGGCACAGCCCTGGCCCCTGGCCCACAGAGGCTCAGCAAGGGTCGAGGTGGGGCTCTGGGCAGCGCTCAGCCAAGGCAGGTCGCAGCCCACACGGCTGGTTAGGCTGGCTCTGCCCCCAAGGGCAGTTCAGGGAGAGAGGTCCTGCTGGGACCTTGCCTGGAGCCCTGGGCAGCCGCTGTCCACTCACTGACCTCACCCAGGCAGGGGAGGTTTCACCAGGCCCTAGGCTCATCTCTGCCGGGCGGTCGTCCACTCATGGCTGTCCGGGCCCTGGCCGGGTGGACATGCTGCGTGCTTCTCCCGCCAGCACTGTGGCCGACCTGCTTGCCTCTGTGACCAGTCGCTTGGGCTGGAGACACTGCTGTGACTGAGCTCCTGAGCCTACAGGGAGGGAAGGTGCATCTTGGGCAGGCTGGCCTGGCCCAGGGGCGTCCGTCTGGACACGTCCAGGGCAGGGGGCAGCCGCCCACCTGGGCCGCAGCCCTCCTGGCAGGCCCCAGGACGGAACTGTTCATGAACTGGCTGCCCTGAAGGAAGTGGGGACACCGCACAGAATGAACAGCACTCTGTCCAGCACCTTTCCATGTGGCTCCAGAGCCCGTCAGGGCGGCAGGCTGGAGTGTCTCAGCCTGAGAAGCCCTGGCCCTCTGCTCCCTGGAGTGGCGCCCCTCTCTCAGGAGTGAGGCCTGACTCAACTAGGACTAGTGTGGAGCTGCCTTGGCCGTGCCTGTCCTCTGCTGGCCTGGTTGCTGCCCACGGGTGCAGGGCGCCTTCTGAGATGGCCAGTGCCGTGGCTCGGCTCTGATTGTGGCGTGGGCTTGGGGTGGCTGAGAGTGACGAACTGGGGGAGCAGGTGTGGGGGCTGCTGGTTGGAGTAGGGAAGGCTTCTGGGGGACTGAGTCCCTCAGCTCCTGGCTTGAGCCATGTGAACGGGTAGGCGGCTGGGCTGGGCCCCGGGTGGTCAGGGCCACGACCAAGGCCCGAGGATGGTCTCAAGGAGGCAGAAGAGGCTGGGCTGTGGGCTGCAGGTCTGACGGCTGTGAGCCCCTTGGACCCATGGAAGCCTGAGGCCTTGGCCCATCCGCCCCTGGCGTGGAGTGCTGCCCACCACGGGGAAGAGGGGTGAGGCCTGCTGGGCTGGAGGCAGGAAGGAAGCAGGGGTTCCCCTCCGGGGTCCCTCAGGGACCCCTGCCCAGCTCTGCACACCCTCTCCTGGTCACTCACTGGCCGGGGAGGGCCTGGCGCCGCCTACCTTGCCTCATCCCCGCTGGCATTCACCCTGCCCACCCTTACCCTGTTTGCCCTCTTGGATGCACCTTCCCCATCTGCCTCCAGAATCCAGCCTCTGCAGTGACCTTCGTGCCCTCCCTGGACCCTGGGGCACCTCCCTGTCCACACTGGACCTCACTGTCCACACTGGATGTGTCACTCCCCTGGAAATCCCCCACGCTCCCCGCAGCGTCCTGCTCCTCCCAGGGCCTTCTCCACTTCCTGTCTGCTGGCCCCTGGCTCCAGGGCAGATCCCCAGAGGGCTGGAGAGCCAGGCGGGGCTGGGGGAGGCTGCAGAGGCCTGTGGTCTCTGTGGGAGGGCAGGGAGGGGGAGTTCAGGTGATGTAGGCCAGGCTGTGGGGGTAAGGTATATGGTGAAAGAGCCCCCCAAAGCCCCGTGGTGGCCCTTTGCACATGGATCCAGAGGCCTGTCCAGGCAGATGGGACACAGAGTCCAGGACAGGGAGTAGGCGGTCCAGCCAGGAGGGTCTGGGCAGCCTGTAGAGAGTTCAAGGCTGTGTCTCGGGGCTGGGAGCCTCAGTGTGCATGGGGGGAGGGGGGCTGGAGGGTGCCCACCAAGCTGCTGCAGTGGTCCTGGAGGGAGCACGGACGTGGAACAGGGAGGACCGAGGTGAGCAGTGTCGGCGGGGGTTTTTGTGGGGGCAGGTACTCCAGGCAGGGCTGGGGTAGGGGATCTGCTGGAGGCACCCCAGGGAGACCGTCTGGCTTAGAGAGGGTGGAGCTGGGAGGTGTCGACAGTGGTGTGGGGAGTGTCCTTGAGTCCGCAGGACATGTGCCTGGCTGGTGGGGTTCCCTCACCTCCCTGTCTGGCCCGTCACGTGTCCCACCCTGTCCCATCCTGGACTCGGTTACCTGTGTCCCTGGCACCGCCCCAGGCTCTCAGCCAGGACTCAGGGCGCTTGCAGGGTGAACAGGTGATCGCATGGGGTGTCATCTTTGGTGGCCAGAACTCAGTGGGCAGGATTGGGGTCTGGCAGTTATTTGGGACTCATTGGAGAGGGCTTTTGGTCTGTTTATGGTCAAAAGCTAAAAACAGACAGAAAAGCACTATGAGAATATAAAGAAAAAGGTGAAAGTCACACTTTGGGTCCCTAGTCTCACTGGCTGGGGTGACCATAGTGTGTGTGTGAGTGAGAGAGAGAGAGAGAAACAGAGAGAGAATTCAGTGGTTTTAGCAAATTAATAGACTTGTGAAGTCGTTCGCACCATTGATTTCAGAACATTTACAGTCCCCAGCCCCTGGCAAACACTGATGTACTTTAGGTCTCTGTGGATTTGCCTGTGTAGGACATTTCATATTAATGGAATCATCCAACTTTGTGTCTGGTTTCTTTCATGTGGTGTAGTATTTCTTCCATGTCATAGTGCATGGTTCTCTATTCCTTTTTATGGTGGTATGATATTCCGTGGTATGGATAGACTACGTTTGGTTTACCTCTGTCTAGGGTGATGGGTCTGGGGGTTGTTTCCACCTTTAGCTATTATGAATATGCTGCTGTGAGCACTTGTCTGCCGGTTTTTATGTGGATGTATGTGCTTATCTCTCTTGGGTATATACCAAGGAGTGGAATTGCTGGAACATGTGTTAATTCTCTATTTTACTGTTTGAAGGACTGCCAGATTGCTTTGCAAAGCAGCTGCACTGTTCTGTGATCCCATGAGCAGTGTGTGAGGTTTCCAATCTCTTTACATCCTCACCAGCACTTATTATCTGCTATTAGGGCTCCCCTGGTGGCTCAGATGGTAAAGCATCTGCCTGGAATGTGGGAGATCCCGGTTTGATCCCTGGGTGGGGAAGATCCGCTGGAGAAGTAAATGGCAACCCAGAAGTAAATGGCAACCCACTCCAGTATTCTTTCCTGGAAAATTCCATGGATGGAGGAGCCTGGTAGGCTACAGTCCATGGGTCACAAAGAGTTGGACATCACTGAGCGACTTCACTTTTGATTATAGCCATTCAATCCTAGTGGGTGTGAAGTGGTTTCTCTTGATTTTGATTTGCATTTCCTGATGATGTTGAGCATCTTTTCTTCTGCACGTTGGTTATTTCTGTGTCTTCTTTTGAGAAGTGTCTGTTCAGAGACTTTATCTGTGTTTACCTTGTTTTTTTTTTCTTTTTATTATTGAGTTATTAGTGTTCTTCATATATTCTAGATATAAGTCCCTTATCAGAGGATTTGCAAAAATACTCTCTGATTCTATGGGTTGTCTTTTCTTTTTTTGATGATAAAATTTTTTATCTTTGAGGCACAAGAGATTTTAATGACAAGTCCAATTTATCCAATTTTTTCTTGGTTGCTGTGCTTTTGGTGTCATATCTAAGAAACTGTTGCCTATTCCAAAGTTACGAAGATTTATATGTACGTTTTCTTCCAAGAGTTTTATAGTTTTTGCTCTTACACTTTGTTCTTTTATCTATTTTGATTTTTTGAATATGGCATGAGGTAGTGGTCCAACTTTATTCCTTTTTTTTTTTTTTTTTGCCACACAGTTTGCTGATTCTTTGTTCCCAAACCAGGGATCAAAGCCAGGGCCCCTGCAGTGAGAGCGCTGAGTCCCAACCACCGGACCTCCAGGGAAGTCGCCCAACTTTACTCTTTTGCTTGTGGATATCCAGTTGTCCCAGCACCATTCACCGAAAAGACTCTTCTTCCCCCACTGAATGGTCTTGGCACCCTCGTGCTTTTTAATGGATACAGTACTAAGCATTCCATTATGTGGAAGTACCTCACCTTATTCATCTGGTCCCTTTACATTTGGACAGTTCAGTTCAGTTCAGTTGCTCAGTTGTGTCCAAATCTTTGCGACCTTGTGAACCGCAGCACACCAGGCCTCCCTGTCCATCACCAACTGCTGGAGTCCACCCAAACCCATGTCCATTGAGTTGGTGATGCCATCCAACCATCTCATCCTCTGTTGTCCCCTTCTCCTCCTGCCCTCAATCTTTCCCAGCATCAGGTTTTTTTCAAATGAGTCAGCTCTTTGCATCAGGTAGCCAAAGGATTGGAGTTTCAGCTTCAGCATCAGTCCTTCCAATGAACACCCAGTACTGATCTGCTTTAGGATGGACTGGCTGGATCTCTTGCAGTCCAAGGGACTCTCAAGAGTCTTCTCCAACACCACAGTCCCAAAGCATCAATTCTTCGGCGCTCAGCTTTCTTTATAGTCCAACTCTCACATCCATACATGACCAGTGGAAAAACCATAGCCTTGACTAGACGGACCTTTGTGGACAAAATAATATCTCTGCTTTTTAATATGCTGTTTAGGTTGGTCATAACCTTTCTTCCAAGGAGTAAGCATCTTTTAATTTCATGGCTGCAGTCACCATCTGCAGTGATTTTGGAGCCCCCAAAAATAAAGTCTGACACTGTTTCCACTGTTTCCCCTTCTATTTCCCATGAAGTGATGGGACCAGAGCCATAATCTTCGTTTTATGAATGTTGAGCTTTAAGCCACTTTTTCACTCTCCTCTTTCACTTTCATCAAGAAGCTCTTTAGTTCTTCACTTTCTGCCATAAAGATGGTGTCATCTGCATATGTTAGGTTATTGATATTTCTCCTGGCAATCTTGATTCCAGCTTGTACTTCCTTCAGCCCAGCATTTCTCATGATGTACTCTGCATATAAGTTAAATAAGCAGGGTGACAGTATACAGCCTTGACGTACTCCTTTTTCTATTTGGAACCAGTCTGTTGTTCTGTGTCCAGTTCTAACTGTTGCTTCCTGACCTGCATACAGGTTTCTCAAGGGGCAGGTCAAGTGGTCTGGTATTCCCATATCCTTCAGAATTTTCCACAGTTTATTGTGATCCACACAGTCAAAGGCTTTGGCATAGTCAATAAAACAGAAACAGTTGTTTTTCTGAAACTCTCTTGCTTTTTTGATGATCCAGTAGATGTTGGCAATTTGATCTCTGGTTCCTCTGCCTTTTCTAAAACCAGCTTGAACATCTGGAAGTTCATGGTTCACGTATTGCTGAAGCCCGGTTTGGAGAATTTTGAGCATTACTTTACTAGCGTGTGAGATGAGTGCAATTGTTTGGGCCTATCATTAAAAGTGATTGTATTTTGGGACTTCCTTGGTGGTCGGTCCGGTGATTAAGAGTCCTTCTAATGCTGGGGACTTGAGTTTGATCCCTGGCTGGGGAGCTAGGACCCCACAAACCATGGGGCACCTAAGCCTATCCACCACAACAAGGATCCTGAGACCTGATGCAGCAAATAAATGAAGAAATATTTTAAAAAAATGATTGTGTTTGTAATTTGGCCCCTGGTGTAGATGAGCCAGCAGGGCTTGCTCCCCTTCTCTCTTCCTCTCCCCTCCTCCGGGGGGACTTGGGTCATGGATTACCTGGTGAAGGGTCTTCCCAGATGGATGGTTAGCGCTTGGCAGGGACTGTTCCTGCTGCCCGAGGGCCAGGAACAAGGAGGGGGCATCTGCTACCCATATGCATCCTGGGGTGGGGTGCATCTGGGGCCTGTGCTGCAGGGAGGAAGGGCCTGGAAGGACCCCAGAGGCTGGGAGATCTTGGGCAGGCTGGTGGTCAGGTGGGCCGGGGGCAGCATGGGGGCTGGGGGGCCGTGGAGTGGGGAAGGCTTAGCTGGGTGTTCTACCCCCTGCTTTGGGTTCCTGTGGCTGCCGTAACAAATCGCCACAGTCTGGGTAGCTTAAAGCAAGAGAAATTTTCTCTCACAGTTTGGCAGGGCCGAGCACCCCAGAAACTTTAGGGCAGGTTACGTTTCTGGGCCCCCCTGTCTTCCAGTGGCTGCATCACTGCAGTGTCGCCTCCATCTTCAGCATGGCCTCCCTTGTTCTCTTCTGTCTCTTGTAAGGACACTTAAGACTGGACTTAGGTCTTCCTGATAGTCTAGGATGATCTCATCTCAAGAATCTTAACTAAGTTACAACTGCAAAGACCCTGTTTCCAAAAGTAACTTTCACGGTTTCTGTCTGTTTTTGGAGCCACCATTCAGTGTACTGCCACCTGCCTTGTGAAATTCATGTCTGTCCTGTGCAAAAGACATTTGCCTCTCCCAGCATCCCCAAAAGTCTTACAGCCACAACAGTCAGTCCAAAATCTCACCTAAATCTCCTCCAAAGCCCCACGTCTCATCTAAATTGTCTATGTCAGGTATAGGTAAGATTCTGCATATGGTCCATGCTGGGGTGAAACCCACCTCAATTTGTGGACCTGTGAGCTAGACATCAAGTTGTATACTTCCAAAATACAGTGTTAGAGAGGCATAGAGTAGACAGCTCCACTCCCAAAGGGAGGAAGAAAAGATAAAGGGATCACCAGTCCCCAGCAAGCCTGAAACCCAGCAGGGCAAATTCCAATATGGCTGAAGGCCTAAGAACACCCATCTGGGGCTTGATGCTTTGCTCTCTGTACCTTTATCTCTGCCGGCCTCTGTCTCTGGGCCCAAGCCTCTGCCCTTGGAGTCATCTTTTGCTTAAAAAAAAAAAAATTCTATTTATTTAGTAGACTGCTCTGGCTCTTAGTTGTAGCATGTGGGATCTAGTTCCCTGACCAGGGATCGAACCTATATTCTCTGCACTGAGAGGTAGCAGTCTTAAACACGGGACCGCCAGGGAAGTCACGATTTTTCCCTTAATGGCCGACATGCTTGAAGCTGAGTAGCTGCTCTGTTGCCCCATTTCCTGCCTGCAGAACCCCTGAATTCCAGCATCTTTCCTTCATCCTCTTCCATCCAAGCGGGCAGTGTTTCTGCTGATACAGCACCCTTTTTGACTGTGTGGGTCTCCCATGTATGTCACAGGACCCACGCCATCAGGGAGGAGGCTCCTCCTTCCCAGGAGGCCCCTCTCTGAGCCCAGCTTGTGCTGAGATGCTTGGATCTGCTAGTCAGACACCAGCTCTTTGCAGAGGACGACTGTCCAGTCACGTCGTTGGCTCTCTCTCGTCACAGCGAGTCTCCCCGCAGCCGCCTCTCCTGAACCTGGATGGGCATGAAGTTCCCGGGTCACCAGCACTGGCTCTAACTGCCTCACAGTTCCTTCCACGATTGGCGTTTTCCTCCTGCACTTTCCTGTAAGGAACAGATAAAAGCCAGGTCACATCTCCCACACTTGGCTTGGAGACCTCCTTAGCTCAAGATCCAAGTTTATCTCTTGCAAATTCTACTTTGCACCTGACACTGGAACTCAGTTCAGCCAAGTTTTTTTGCTCTGTTTAATAAGGATCACCTTTCCTCCAGCTTCCGGTGATGTGTGCTCAAGGCAATCTAGGCTTTTTCTGCCATGCTCCTCAAGTTCTCAAGCCTCTTCTGTTACCCAGTTCCAAAAGCAGCGCCACGCTTTTAGACATTTGTCACTCCTGGTAAAAATATCTTCATTAGTTTCCTGTGTCTGCCATAACAGATGACCACAAACGGATGGTCCGGAACAGCAGAAACTTCCTCTCCCCTCTGGAGGCCAGAAGGCCAAAGTCAAGGTGTTGTCATGGCATTGGCTTCTCTTGGAGGCTCCAAGGAAGACCCTGCCTGCCTCTGTCTCTTCCAGGGTCTGGTGGCTGTGGCGCGCCTTGTGGCAGCATCCTTGCAGCCTCTGCCCCTTCTTCATGGGCCTGTCCTCTGGGGATCTCTTTTCTGCCTCTTATAAGGGCACTGTCATTAGATTTAGGTCCCACCCAGATATGCCAGGGTGATCTCGTCCTGATATCCTGAACTTAATCACGTCTGCAAAGACCCAGTTTCCACTTAAGGGCACAGTCATGGGCACTGGGGGTCTCGATGTGAGCACACCTTCCGGGGCTGCTAGTCAGCACCGTCCCTCCAGGTTGCCTGCAGTGGTTGATTGGTGTTCTGTAAAACCTCCACAGCTTTATGTTTTATGCTTGTTTTTAAGAAAAACGTGCACAGTATTTTATAGCATAGTTTAGTTTATGTGTAACTTTGTAATCTAATATTGTGAAGTATTTAGGTGCAAACATAATTGCGGTTTTGGACTCTGAATTTTAAATCATTATAACTAAGATCAAACACATCTTTATTAATCAAAATAGGAACCATTACAATCAACACATTTTTGCCAACAAGAAATAAGTTTATTCCTATAGTGTAAAAATCCATGCTTTGGGATTCAGTGAACTCTTGGAAAGCATTTTCTGCCTCCTTCTGGCTGTGGTAGCGTTTTTCCTGCAAAAAGTTGTCAAGATGCTTGAAGAAGTGGTAGTTGGTTGGTGAGAGGTCAGGTGAATACAGAGGATGAGGCAAAACTCTGTAGCCCAATTCATTCAACTTTTGAAGCTTGGTTGGTTGTGTGATGTGCAGTTGGGTGTTGTCATGGCGAAGACTTGGGCCCTCTTTGTTGACCAGTGCTAGCTGTGGGTGTTACAATTTTCAGGGCATCTCATTGATTTGCTGAGCATACTTCTCAGATGTAATGGTTTTGCCGGGATTCAGAAAGCTGTAGTAGATCACACGGGTAGAAGACCACCAATCTCTACCATGACTTTTTTCTGGTGCAAGTTTGGCTTTGGAAAGTGCTTTGGCGCTTCTTCCTAGGCCAACCACTGAGCTGGTTGTTGCCAGTTGTCATATAAAATCCATTTTTTGTCACTCGTCACAATCTGATCAAGAAATAGTTTGTTGTTGTTGTGTAGAATAAGAGAAGACTGTTTCAAAATGAGGACTTTTTTGATTTGTGATCAACTCATGCACGTTAAGTCAGCTCATAAAACACCCACTCATTCAGTTTTTTCACCTTTCCAATTTGCTTCAAATGCCAAACGACCTTAGAATGGTCAACATTAAGTTCTTTGGCAACTTCTCATGTAGTTTTAAGAGGATCAGCTGCGATGATGGCTCTCAGTTGTTCATTGTCGTCAACCGCCGATGGTTGGCCACTACGCTCCTCATCTTCAAGGCGCTCATCTCCTTTGCAAAACTTCTTGATCCACTACTGCACTGTATGTTGGTTAGCAGTTCCTGGGCCAAGTGGGTTGTTGATGTGGTCTCCTCTGCTTTACAACCCATTTTTAACGCGAATAATAAAATTGCTCCAATTTGCTTTCTGTCTAACTTCATTTCCATAGTCTAAACTACAGATAAACAGCAAGTAATATGTTACTAGCAGAAAAACAAAAAGAGAGAAATGCACATTAACACGATGTTTAGCATAGTCATGTTTATTTAAGAAGGTATTCCGATATCAAACAGCAAATGTCAACAGTGCAAGTGCAATTACTTTTGCACCGACCTAGTGTTTTAGACACGTGTAACTTCTTTTTATTTAATGTTGCAACAAATACGATCCTTCTATGACATTAGCTCATGATTTGCATGGTAATCATATCCTCTTTATTTTGTATTATTTATGTCTTTGTGTGGCAGGCATACTAAGGGACAGAACGCACACGAGGCATGTCTCGGGCAAGGGGAGTGGGTCTTGCACCGCTGCGGCGTGTGAGCGGTCAGTGGAGGAGCGTTCCTGGGCTCAGGCACACATGCCACCTGCTGGTCTCAGCACCACCTCACTGTTGTGTCCTTGGGTAGCTTCCCGCTCAGGACTGCATCCTATTGAAACTGATCTCCTCCCATGGAACAGTAGGTTTGGTCTAGTTCAGCTTTTTTGCTGTTGGAAACTGCTGCATAGAAGAGCTGTGTTGCTGGATCGTTTGTGTCTATGGCTGTTGTTAGAAATGGAATTTCTGGGTCAAACCAGCAAGATTTAAGCTCCAGCTGCACCATGGTGCCGTTTTTTTGTTTTGTTTTGTTTTTTTTCACCTATCAGATTGGCAAAATTCCAGAACCCCGGTTTCTGGATTATATTAGTGAAATGGTGGGAACCAGGCCAGTGAAAATGTCTATCAGGCCTAAAAACTGCAGTGCGTGAAACAGCAGAGGATCAGGGCAGTGCCTGAGGGAGGGTGGGTGCAGGCCTGCAGCGGGGGACCTCCCAACAGTGCAGGGAAAGGGTCACTTTTTGTGTTGAAAGGGGGAAAACCAAGAATCGTGTTTGTATTTACTTGATTTTTCCCCATAAAGAAATTTCAGAGATTTGAAGAGGAAGCTAGTCCTGACTGTGAGTTGCATACTGTATGCAGGGCAGGAGGGGACGAGATGGGGGCACTTTCCCCTGTGTCTGGGGAATAACTCCTATTCAAACACAATAGTTTTACAAGGTCCTAAGGTGTCTACTCTGGAGTAGGAAATAGTAACCCCCTCCAGTATTCTTGCCTGGAAAATTCCATGGAGAGAGGAGCCTGGCAGGCTACAGTCCATGGAGTCGCAGAGTCAGACACGACTGAGTGACTAACACACAAAAGGTTGTCTGCCAGGTTCTGCAGTGCCTGAGAGGGCTCACTCCCCCCCCACCCCCCGCCTCCTCTTCAACATGCCCAGGTCTCTGAGGGGTGGCTTTTCCCATTTCAGGTCCTGCCTTCAACCCTCCATATCTAAGCCTCTCTTCATACAACTCCCAGCCCCCCCCTCCGCCCCACCTTGCACCCTGAGTCAGGGCTGCAGACAAACAGCAGCACCTTGCCAATCTGATATGAAATCACGTGAGCAGGTAAACGAGGCAATTATTAACAGAGCTGGCGTGTGGGGCAGGCGTGCCTCTCAGGAACGCAGCTCTCGCTCAGGCGCAGTGGTCCTGTGGGGTCAGACCCCTGCACTGGGAACGTGAGTCTGCATGTGGATCTGGGTCTTTCTTTGTGCTTTTGGGACTTTCTCAATTTAAGTCCTGACAGATTTTTATCAATCCGTGCCAGAGAAGTTTATATCATGCACTGCGAATACAGGGTTTTTCCCACCCTCTTTTTCTAACTCACCATTGTTAGCCTATAAGAAATCTCTCCAGTCTTTAGAAGGATGTTGCAAGCCAGCTGTTCTAGTGGGCGCCCTGTTGGTTCTGACGGGTGGTCGACGGTGCTGGTTTAGGTGCTGAGGAGGCAAAGGACACTTGTCATCACTTTGTGGTCAGAGTGGTGTGTATACGGTTTCCTTTTCTCCTCATAGGCCTGGATCCACCTCGCTGGCAGCTGAGCCTGGAGGCTCGCTCTGGCCTCTGGCCGTGTGGCTTTGGGGACATCCCAGCCATCATGCTGAGTCTTATCGCCCAGCTGCTCCTGCTTCCAGTACTTCCCACAGGGGAGGCCTCTGGGGCAGTGTCACCGTCAGACTCAGATGGAAGTCTGGTCTCCTGTTAACAGCTGGCCTTCCCCACCCATGGTTGAGCCACTGGGGACTTTAGTAATTTAAGGTCCAAAAAGTAAAACTTGAATTTGCTGTGGGTGCTCTTTACATAGGATTTACCTTGTAGTCACAGTTATCCGTGTGCTCCCAGTGGCTCTGGCTCAGACAGTAAAGAATCCACATGCAGTGCAGGAGACCAAGGTTTGGTCCCTGGCTCGGGAAGATCCCCTGCAGGAGGAAATGGCAACCCACTCCACTATTCTTGCTTGGGAAATCCCATGGACAGAGGAGCTTGGCAGGCTAGTCCGTGGGGTTACAAGGAGTTGCACGTGACTGAAGGGACTGACACTATTTATGTAGCACTTGCACTGTGTTAGTCTATATGCAAACACTACTTCAGTTTTTATAAGGGACTTGAGCATCCAAGAATTTGAGTGTTGGCTGGAGTTCTGGCACCAATTCCCCTCAGACCCTGAGGGACCCCTGGACCTCCTTTCCCAATTTATTGGGCCGCTTTGTAAAAATCAGAAATCTCAGTGAGTTTTTATGAGTTGTCAGCAATTTTGAGATTGATACATAGGTTTTCTCCTTTAATCTATTAATGAGGTAAACCTGTTAATAGAGTGCTCTGTGTGATTACGGGGGAACCCTACATAGAAGCCGTCTGTGGCTATCACCTGCCAACCAATCACTAGTGAGCTGCCGCAGGGCAGGCTGTCCCAGGGTGGGCGTAGTGTGAAGCTGGGGAGCGCTGGTGGGGAACAGGGACTTGAGGGCAGGGAGGGCCTTGGGAGTAGCGATGGTCTGGCCGGTAGGCGGGGTGTGTGGGGGTGGGGTCCTCCTTGCCTCTGGCCCAGGGCCACACCTGCCAGGGTCTCAGGAGACTTGAGGGGCACTTTGTCCCAGACAGAAGGACTGGGAAGGAGGGGGCCTGGCTGTGGTGGAGGAGCTCAGCTCAGATCCCAAGGACCACAGGGGTTGTGAGCTGCTTCTTTGCTCATCAGCCTGTGCCTGTGGGTGCTGCTGGCTTTGCCCCTGTGGTGTCATCATGTGCCCCCCAGTCCAGACCCAATAGGTGGCGGGCCTGTGGCAGGAAGGGTGGATGCCTAAAGGTGGCAGCCCGCCTGGGGAGGGTGTGGGCCCCCAGGGAGGAGCTTTGGATAAGGATGGAGGGAAGCCTGGGGTGTAGGCCTGTGGGAGACCCGGGTGCCTGTGCCCCACAGCCCCGCACAGAGGACCAGGTGGAGTGGGAGGCACGGCCTGGGGCTGACCTTGAAGTGGTGTGCCCGGGGCACCATGAATGAGGCCAAGCTCATCCCACTGAGCAGTGCCAGTGGAGACATTCTCCCCAGGGCGCCGGCAATGACGCTCGGTGTCCAGGAGGCTGATCTTGTCAGCAGTAGGGCTGGTGGTGGGGACTCTGGGAGATGTGCTGGGACCCAGACAGTTGGTGGCAGATGGACAGACCAGACAGTGGAGCCACCAGGACCCGCGGGGCTGACCCACCACGGGATGACCTCAGGGTGCTGGCCGGAGCTGCTGGGTGGTGGGTGGTGGTGCCTCCAGAGCTGGGAGATGGGAACACCCTGAGACAAGCCCGGTGGGGACCTCATGGTGAGGAGAGCTGGCTGCCACTTGGAGGGGTCATGTCACCTGACGGGCTGAGGTGATCCAGAGAAGCATGTGGTTAGAGGAGGGCCCCCAGCTGAGGGAGAACAGGGAGAACATGACAGGTGGGGAAGTGAGCCGTAATGAAGGGCCCTGCTCTGCCCAGTGGGACCCACCTTTGGGCCTCACGTGGGGCACTGGCTGGGGAGATCGCCAGGAGGTCCAGACTGTCGAGCCTCTCCGGCGAGGAGTGAGTAGCCATGATTTCGAGGTCAGGAAAGCCACGTGCAGAGGCGACTAGGAGGGCACTCCAAGGGTGGCCAGCGGTGAGGGTCGGGAATGTGTGTAGGGGCTGGACCTGCCAGGCGCGCCTGGATCTAGCTTGCTGGCTTGGCAGTCTAGCTGGGGTCAGCGGGGTCAGGAGATCGAGAGCTGGAGGCTGGAGGGGTGAGGGCTGCGTCCGACAGGGGCAAGCGCTGGCGGCCAGGCCCTGCTCATTGATTAGCCGAGGCTCCACCCCGGCTGGAAAGCCCCGCCCCACGCCTCCCGGCTCCTCCCCCCGGCTGCGGCTCTGGCCTGGGCAGTGCAGTGCGGGACTGGACTCTGCGTGGCGGTGGCTGTGCCGCCCTCAGCCCCAGCGGAGACATGGACCCCTGAGAGCCATCCAGCAAGAGATCAGCTCCCTCAAAGGTGCGGGCCGAGGCAGGGGGCCGAGACCGGGCATGGGGTTTGTGGACCAAGCTGTGACCTCTACCTGAATGCAGTCCCCACAGAGCAGCGGTCGGAGTCTGCAGCTCTGGGGGCAGCTTTGGGAGTGGGGAGCTGGAGCCCCAGGAGGCCTGGCCCATGACCCACCGGGCCTGCACCTGGTGCGAGGTCCTCCCGAGGCTGGCTGGGAGGGCTCCAGCCGCAGCCCCGTAGCCCCACAGCCCCGCAGCCCTGTAGTGTGTCGGGGGGCGGGGCGGCTGCTGCGGCGGCGGGGGCGGGGCAGAGGCGGGAGCTGGCTTCTGCTGGCGGTCGGGTCGGCACTTTCTCCTCCAGCTCCCCGCCCAGCTTGTCGGCCTGCCCCCAGCGTCCGAGGGGACCCGGCCAGGCCTAGGGGATCACTGTGGGTAGGCGCCAGGCGGGCTGGCCCCGGGCAAGCCCACACTGAGGTTCTTTGTTCTGGGATGGGGGTGCTGGGGGCTGCCCAAGGGCGCCGACTGGTTGCCCTGGAGACCCGGAGGGGCCTGGAGTGGGGTGGAGGGGGCCGCCCTGCCTGCTCGCCTGGGCCCTCCCTTTGCTGAATCAGCGGCTGCGGTTCCCGCAGTGTGGGGGATGGGCAGAAAGGGGCGTTCTAGCCCTGGGATCTCTGGGGCGTGCGGGCGCGGGGGTGCGCTGGGAGTAGGGCCGAGGGAGGTGTGCCGCAGCCGGCTGCGCGGGCCAGGCCGGGAACATCCTGCCCCTGGTCCCTCGATGCCCCTCCCATCAGCCCGCGAGGCCGGGCTGGTGGGTGGGGAGGGGGACGCCCCTTCGCACCCCGCCCCCTTTCTTGAGCCATGGTGGGGGTGTCGGGGCTGAGGCCAGAGCAGGGCTGTGTGGGAGGAGCGACCTTGGTCTGGGGGCCTTGGGTTCGGCTGGAAATCATTTTGGGAGGGGGGATGCTTTGGGGTTGGTTTAGTGGAGGACTTGGGGGTTGAGGGGGTTAGATCGGAGAATCAAGCTAAGATAATGTGAATTGGGTGTCCGGGGTGGCTGGGAGGGAGAGGAAGACAGTGTGGGACTATGGGGTGGGCAGGGGGAGCGCCGGTGGCCTCAGGGAGGGCTGAGGGACAGGCCAGGAGTGGCCTTCCGCCAGCGCAGGGCCAGGCCGGGCCGCTGGCCTGAGTGCTGGCCTGCACCCACAGCTCGTGTCGGTTCTGCAAAGTCCTGGTGGCCCGCGGGGCGCGCGGGCACCCGCTCAGCAGAGAGGGCACGACAGCTGCCCACCCCGCATCCTCCCAGCCGGTGACCCGTCCTCCCTGAGGCGGAGTGAGAGCCACAGAGAGCCGGTGGGCAGGGCTGTGGGCACAGTTGGCTGTGCCTGCAGTTTCCTCTGCCACAACTCCAGGCGCGTGTGCATGTGTGTGTGTGTGTTGGGAGCGGTTCTGCAGTGCCATGGCAACAGCCTCAGAACCCCGCCCCCACTCTCTGCTTGTTTGCCGCCTGCCAGCTGGAGCCTCCCACCTCAGGATCCCCCCACCTCCGTCCTATTTCTAATCAGTTCCCGGCTTGCTCGTGTTTGTTGGGAATGGGTGTGTCTTCTTGGTGGAGGGGGCAGCCCCAGGTGGGAGAGTTGGGGTATCGGGCGGGATGGGGAGGCGCAGCGTGTCTACGGTTGGAGCCTCAGCAGCGAGGGGGGCGGGGAACCGCTGGGTGTGGCCGGACCAGGATCCAGGGTCCTCACGTGGAGCACATGGTCCCCTCCCAGCTGCTGGCCCCCCATCCCTGGGGCCCCCAGATCCTCATGTAGCTGGGCTCCCATGCATCTGTCCAGCTGGCTTACAGGAGGCTCTGGGGGGTGAGAGGGGCTTGAGTGGGGGGTGCGGAATTGGTGACTTTGATTCCCTGTAGCAGCTGAGAGCTTCTGGCCTCTGACAGCTGGCCTGGGGCAGTGAGGGGTGGAGGCCCCACTCTGACCGCCCCGACCCGTTCTCTGCTCAGAGTCCTCTGGACTCGGAGCTGACTCCGTGCTCCTGGCCCACCCTTGGTCTGGCCTGGCATGGCAAGTGTTAAAAAGGGCCGCCAGTGTCTAGGTCTGACATTTGGCGGTTGGGGCTCTATCTCTTCGCCTGCCTGATGGACAGCAGCCAGTGGTTCCTGCAGCCTGCCTATCCGTGTGCTATAGCAGCTGTCCCTGCCATGCCCCTAAACTCCTGACCCCAAGACCCCAGCTCTCCTCCCTTCTCAGACCCCGGACCCCTCAGCACCTCCTCTCTGCCCCCCAAGACTTCAGCCCTCCTCCCTTAGACCTGGAGCGCCCCCTGCCGGGACGGGCAGCACCCTGTTCAGATCCTTGTGACTGCTGAGGCCCTGAGACCACTCCGCGGCCTGAGGACCCTCCAGCCCTCTCTCCTTCCGCTTCCCTCTGCCACCCTTTGGACTCTGGGTCCGTGGCTGCTCCCGCAGGCCCGCCCTCCTGCTAGTCTTAGAACCTTGAAGGAAGTGTTTAGAAACTGATGTAATTACTGACGTGGAGCTGCTGGCCGGCTCTGCGGGAGGGGGACTGCCTCGGGGGTGGCCCCTCTGCAAAGTTCCCCCCCACCCTGCGAGGGGCCCTGTTGGTCGAGGGTGGGAGGGCCGCCCTTGCTGCTGAGTCAGAGGGGGCTGGCCTCGGCGTCCTGAAGGGCGGGCGGGCGGGAGGCTTGCGCAGGCGGTGGGCAGGCCGCAGTGCCGGCAGGAATCGCACGGAGCCAGGGAGCCTCGCGCTGCGAGCTGCAAGCCGGGAGCCCGCGCCCTCGAACTCAGCGCTCCGCGCCGCAGCCTGCCTGCCCCGGGGTCCATTTGTGCGCTGTGTGCAGGGCGTCTCCTGGCCTCTTCTCTGGGCCCCGCCCGTGCCCTCGGCTCACCGACACCCGCAGCCATGGTGGCCGGCATGTTCATGCCGCTGGACCAGCTGCGGGCCATTTATGAGGTGCTTTTCCGAGAGGGCGTGATGGTGGCCAAGAAGGACCGGCGCCCCCGCAGCCTGCACCCACACGTGCCTGGCGTCACCAACCTGCAGGTCATGCGCGCCATGGCCTCCTTGCGGGCGCGGGGCCTGGTGCGGGAGACCTTCGCCTGGCGCCACTTTTACTGGTACCTGACCAACGAGGGCATTGCCCACCTGCGCCAGTACCTGCACTTGCCCCCGGAGATCGTGCCTGCCTCTCTGCAGCGTGTGCGCCGCCCCGTGGCCATGGTGATGCCCGCGCGCCGCACCCCCCACGTGCAGGCCGTGCAGGGTCCCCTGGGCTGCCCGCCCAAGCGGGGGCCACTGCCTACCGAGGACCCTGCCCGAGAGGAGCGGTGGGTCTACCGCCGGAAGGAGCCTGAGGAGGGGGCACCGGAGCCCTCTGTGGTGCCTGCCACCACCCCAGGGACCCTGACGAGGCAGGGGCTGGAGCCTGACTTACGCACAGGTAGCTGCACCCTGGCCCCAGCTGGAGGGCGGGGGTGTGGGGGCCTGGGCCTGGTGGGTGGAGGTGCAGGGCCTGGGCCTGGTGGATGGGGTGGGCAGCAGGTGTGCAAAAGCTCTGCTCCTGCCAGCAGGCGGCGCTCTCTCCGCCTGGGCACTCTTGCCAGTGGACCCAGGGCTCCTCCTCCTGGCTTGAGGATCTTGGGGTGGGTAGGCCAAGGAGGAGCCCGTGGGTTACTGCCACCCATAGCCAGGCACACCCTGGGGCTGGGGGTTGGGGCTCACAGTTCTCGGACTGGCAGGACCAGCTGTCGGCACAGCCCTGGCCGGCACCCTGGGTCCTCTCGCCAGCATCACCCTCGTCCTATGCCCTGCCCGCCTCCTCCCTGCCCCAGGGATTTGTCTGCTCCAGGCTTTCTCTGCAGGGGGTGGGGGCATGCAGAGGGGGTGCTGGGATGGGACAGGGTACAGCCATTATCCAAGTAGGGATGACTGCCTGGTCTTTCTGAGCCGTGGGTTTGTCCTGGTCTTTCTGAGCCGGGGGTGATATCTGCCCCCCGGTTGTGTGGCACAGATGTGATATGGTGGCTGGGTGCTTGCTCAGCCTGGGATGGGTGACGGCCTAGCAGGCAGCCCTGGGGCGGGACAGGAAGAGCAGACCGGTGGCTGCGGCAGTGCAAGACTCTGCCTGGGGTCTAGGCGGATCCATCCCAGAGAGACCTGGGTCCCAGGATGGACTGGGTCCTGTTGTCCCAGGGGCGGGCACCTCGCGCTGTGCCCCGCACTGTGGCAGCCCCCTGTCGCTCCCCCAAGTGGGCAGAGGGTCGCAGGCAGCTCAGGCTCACGCCCGTGCTTCTGAGCTCACTGGCCTCCGTGTCGAGTTGGGGTAGCAGATCCCCAGCACAGGGTGGACTCCATGTCTCTCCAGCTGGGGTCTCTAGGGTTGGGTGGGGGGCTGGGGTGAGGCTAGCAGGGTGGGTAGGAGTTTGCCAGGTGGATGAGTGGGGGCTCGGGGGACCCAGGCACAGGTCCAGGTTGGGCCTCGACCCACTAACTAGGGCTCAGGTGTGGGAGCCCATCTAGGGGGGTCTGGGAGGTTGTGGGTCGTGGGGCTCACCACGTGGCCTCTCCTGCGCCTGTCAGTAAGGTGACCGTGTCCTCCCCAGAGACAGTAGTGCTGGGCCGGGCGGTGGTCAGCTCTGACAGCACCTGATGGATGGTCTTCGTGTGGCCTCCTCCCTGACCGTCGCCTTGATGGGGCCCCTGCCCCACTCTGGCTGGCAGAGCAGATCCTCCCCCTTCCTGGGTCGTGGGTGTAGGGAACATAGACCCCCTCCTTTTCTCTCCTTCCTTCCTTGTCTGTGGCCTGGCTGGGCTGGTGCTGGGCTGAGCAGCTGGGTGAGCAGTTGGCCGTGGGCCAGGAGGGGGGACTGGGTGTGGCTCAGTGAGCAGGGGGGGCACCCCCAGCCCTGAGGGGGTGACTCAGTCTTCCCTTCCCGGCCGCAGCCGCTGCCGCCGCCGGTGGCAGCTCAGAGTTTCCAACAGGAAATGAGTTCCAGCTCCAGGCTGAGTCAGGGCCGGAGGGCGTGGGCTCCCCCTTCCCCGCGGTCCCCCAGGCTGAGCACCACCCTGGGCACAAGAGGACACCCAGGACACCTCGGGTGCTGGGTGGGGCATTGGGCTTTGGCCAGGTCTGCAGAGGTCCTGGTGGCTTGGCTAGGAAGCTTCTGATGACTTTGGGAACTGTCGACTTCTCAGAGTTTTAAACATTATCAAGTGGGGCTTCCCTGGCGGTCCAGTGGCTGTGACTCTGTGCTTCCAAAGCAGAGACTGCATTCAGGCCCTGGTCAGGAAACTAGGTCTGACAGGCCGCAACAGAGACCTGGCACGGCCAAATTAAATGAAGAAATAAATACTTTAAAAGTTATCCAGCGATGCGCCACACAGACCCCTCACTTGCTCACAGCATTGCCCCTCTGGTCCGTCTGCAGAAGGGCAGGTCAGCGTGTGGGCCCAGCCGCCACACTTGTCACAGTGGCTCAGGTGGACTGCCTCTGCCCGGCCAGCCCCGGCCAGGGAGCTGATGTGGACCCCTTCCCCCGTGCCCTGGTGGTCTGCTCATCCGTGTGGGAAGGTGTCCACTTGCTTGTTCTGCCACTTACCAGTCAGTCCCAGGCTGAGTCCCTGGCCGGAAGCCCCCAGCATGTGGGATGGATGGGCTGGGTGAAGAGCGAGTGGTCCAGGAGGGCCCCTGTGAGAGAGGTCCTAAGCTGAGCCCTGACCGAGGAGGATAGCGCTCAGAGAGCTGCCAGGAGGGCCGATAGGTTTCCTCTGGAGTTACTGGAGAGATGGACCTAGGGGGAGTGGGTTTCATACATGAATTTCATTTCTCAATGAGCCTGGCTCATGGTGGGCAGGCCGCAGTGCCGGCAGGAATCGCACGGAGCCAGGGAGCCTCGCGCTGCGAGCTGCAAGCCGGGAGCCCGCGCCCTCGAACTCAGCGCTCCGCGCCGCAGCCTGCCTGCCCCGGGGTCCATTTGTGCGCTGTGTGCAGGGCGTCTCCTGGCCTCTTCTCTGGGCCCCGCCCGTGCCCTCGGCTCACCGACACCCGCAGCCATGGTGGCCGGCATGTTCATGCCGCTGGACCAGCTGCGGGCCATTTATGAGGTGCTTTTCCGAGAGGGCGTGATGGTGGCCAAGAAGGACCGGCGCCCCCGCAGCCTGCACCCACACGTGCCTGGCGTCACCAACCTGCAGGTCATGCGCGCCATGGCCTCCTTGCGGGCGCGGGGCCTGGTGCGGGAGACCTTCGCCTGGCGCCACTTTTACTGGTACCTGACCAACGAGGGCATTGCCCACCTGCGCCAGTACCTGCACTTGCCCCCGGAGATCGTGCCTGCCTCTCTGCAGCGTGTGCGCCGCCCCGTGGCCATGGTGATGCCCGCGCGCCGCACCCCCCACGTGCAGGCCGTGCAGGGTCCCCTGGGCTGCCCGCCCAAGCGGGGGCCACTGCCTACCGAGGACCCTGCCCGAGAGGAGCGGTGGGTCTACCGCCGGAAGGAGCCTGAGGAGGGGGCACCGGAGCCCTCTGTGGTGCCTGCCACCACCCCAGGGACCCTGACGAGGCAGGGGCTGGAGCCTGACTTACGCACAGGTAGCTGCACCCTGGCCCCAGCTGGAGGGCGGGGGTGTGGGGGCCTGGGCCTGGTGGGTGGAGGTGCAGGGCCTGGGCCTGGTGGATGGGGTGGGCAGCAGGTGTGCAAAAGCTCTGCTCCTGCCAGCAGGCGGCGCTCTCTCCGCCTGGGCACTCTTGCCAGTGGACCCAGGGCTCCTCCTCCTGGCTTGAGGATCTTGGGGTGGGTAGGCCAAGGAGGAGCCCGTGGGTTACTGCCACCCATAGCCAGGCACACCCTGGGGCTGGGGGTTGGGGCTCACAGTTCTCGGACTGGCAGGACCAGCTGTCGGCACAGCCCTGGCCGGCACCCTGGGTCCTCTCGCCAGCATCACCCTCGTCCTATGCCCTGCCCGCCTCCTCCCTGCCCCAGGGATTTGTCTGCTCCAGGCTTTCTCTGCAGGGGGTGGGGGCATGCAGAGGGGGTGCTGGGATGGGACAGGGTACAGCCATTATCCAAGTAGGGATGACTGCCTGGTCTTTCTGAGCCGTGGGTTTGTCCTGGTCTTTCTGAGCCGGGGGTGATATCTGCCCCCCGGTTGTGTGGCACAGATGTGATATGGTGGCTGGGTGCTTGCTCAGCCTGGGATGGGTGACGGCCTAGCAGGCAGCCCTGGGGCGGGACAGGAAGAGCAGACCGGTGGCTGCGGCAGTGCAAGACTCTGCCTGGGGTCTAGGCGGATCCATCCCAGAGAGACCTGGGTCCCAGGATGGACTGGGTCCTGTTGTCCCAGGGGCGGGCACCTCGCGCTGTGCCCCGCACTGTGGCAGCCCCCTGTCGCTCCCCCAAGTGGGCAGAGGGTCGCAGGCAGCTCAGGCTCACGCCCGTGCTTCTGAGCTCACTGGCCTCCGTGTCGAGTTGGGGTAGCAGATCCCCAGCACAGGGTGGACTCCATGTCTCTCCAGCTGGGGTCTCTAGGGTTGGGTGGGGGGCTGGGGTGAGGCTAGCAGGGTGGGTAGGAGTTTGCCAGGTGGATGAGTGGGGGCTCGGGGGACCCAGGCACAGGTCCAGGTTGGGCCTCGACCCACTAACTAGGGCTCAGGTGTGGGAGCCCATCTAGGGGGGTCTGGGAGGTTGTGGGTCGTGGGGCTCACCACGTGGCCTCTCCTGCGCCTGTCAGTAAGGTGACCGTGTCCTCCCCAGAGACAGTAGTGCTGGGCCGGGCGGTGGTCAGCTCTGACAGCACCTGATGGATGGTCTTCGTGTGGCCTCCTCCCTGACCGTCGCCTTGATGGGGCCCCTGCCCCACTCTGGCTGGCAGAGCAGATCCTCCCCCTTCCTGGGTCGTGGGTGTAGGGAACATAGACCCCCTCCTTTTCTCTCCTTCCTTCCTTGTCTGTGGCCTGGCTGGGCTGGTGCTGGGCTGAGCAGCTGGGTGAGCAGTTGGCCGTGGGCCAGGAGGGGGGACTGGGTGTGGCTCAGTGAGCAGGGGGGGCACCCCCAGCCCTGAGGGGGTGACTCAGTCTTCCCTTCCCGGCCGCAGCCGCTGCCGCCGCCGGTGGCAGCTCAGAGTTTCCAACAGGAAATGAGTTCCAGCTCCAGGCTGAGTCAGGGCCGGAGGGCGTGGGCTCCCCCTTCCCCGCGGTCCCCCAGGCTGAGCACCACCCTGGGCACAAGAGGACACCCAGGACACCTCGGGTGCTGGGTGGGGCATTGGGCTTTGGCCAGGTCTGCAGAGGTCCTGGTGGCTTGGCTAGGAAGCTTCTGATGACTTTGGGAACTGTCGACTTCTCAGAGTTTTAAACATTATCAAGTGGGGCTTCCCTGGCGGTCCAGTGGCTGTGACTCTGTGCTTCCAAAGCAGAGACTGCATTCAGGCCCTGGTCAGGAAACTAGGTCTGACAGGCCGCAACAGAGACCTGGCACGGCCAAATTAAATGAAGAAATAAATACTTTAAAAGTTATCCAGCGATGCGCCACACAGACCCCTCACTTGCTCACAGCATTGCCCCTCTGGTCCGTCTGCAGAAGGGCAGGTCAGCGTGTGGGCCCAGCCGCCACACTTGTCACAGTGGCTCAGGTGGACTGCCTCTGCCCGGCCAGCCCCGGCCAGGGAGCTGATGTGGACCCCTTCCCCCGTGCCCTGGTGGTCTGCTCATCCGTGTGGGAAGGTGTCCACTTGCTTGTTCTGCCACTTACCAGTCAGTCCCAGGCTGAGTCCCTGGCCGGAAGCCCCCAGCATGTGGGATGGATGGGCTGGGTGAAGAGCGAGTGGTCCAGGAGGGCCCCTGTGAGAGAGGTCCTAAGCTGAGCCCTGACCGAGGAGGATAGCGCTCAGAGAGCTGCCAGGAGGGCCGATAGGTTTCCTCTGGAGTTACTGGAGAGATGGACCTAGGGGGAGTGGGTTTCATACATGAATTTCATTTCTCAATGAGCCTGGCTCAAAATTCAGAAAGAACTAGAACTTTAGTAGAGAAGTGCCATCCGAACATGCTCACCCCTGTGCTCCAGCAGCCTCTATGCTGCGGGTGCAGGTGCCCTGCAAGGCTGGCTGCTCCTGGCCATGCCTGGACCTGACTGTCCCATGGACTTGTCCACAGGCGCAGAGCCCTGCCATTCCCTTTCACTGCACGTGGCACCCCTGCCAGCCCTCCATTAGTCTCCAGTTTTGTGTCCAGTTGTCTGCAGGGAGACCCGTAGAACTCTGGCGGATTTTCTAAGCAGGTTACAGTACGATTAGGTTTGTCTTTTACCGGGTCTCGGGTGGCTGGGCAGTCCAGCAGCACAGAAAAAGTGCAGAGGTTGGTACTCAGCTAAGAGATGTCCCTTTGTCAAGGCTGAAGGCCTGGAGGCCGAGGCAGAGGAGGGGTCTAGGAGGGGCTGGGTGGTGCAGGCTCCTGGGGCCGGTGCTGGGTGGGGAGGCTGCTGGGTGGGTGGGCTGGGCCGGCAGGCAGAGGAGGGCCCTCTAGTCACTCCTGAGGGCTCAGGGATTGCAGGCGGGCTGGTCTGACCCGTCGGTCCACTGGGCTTCACTCTGCCCGGCTCGCTGACTAAGGGGTGGCCATGAGGAGGAGCCAGGCTCCCAGAACTGGGTGGAGAGGCCAGGGCTCTGGCGAGCCCTCCCTTTGCCTCCCACCCTTTCCCTCCTTCCTGCCTTCCCTTCCTCTCCTCTCTGCTGCTCCAGAGCAGCCAGGCTCATGGTCGGCAGCTATGGACAGGTACAGCATGGAGGAGCTGATTCAGCTGGGCCAAGGTAAGGCAGGGCTGGGCCAGGGTTGGGCCAGGGTGCAGGTCTTCAGAAGGGAGGGGTCCAGGCCTCCAGCTGGGGCTGTGCTCTTCCCACCAGCCTGTGGCCGGGGCTCTGCAGGGGCAGGACCGTGGATTCCGGATGAGCATGGCTGTCTAGAGATGCTGCCTGTGGTGTGTCTGGGGCGGGATAGATGTGTCTCGGGGTGCCACGCCTTGCCCCAGACTTCCATGCCTCCAGGAGCTGGTTCCCCCTGATGCTGGAGCACGGAGTTCTCCGAGGAGGAGCCTAGCTCTGGCCTTCACAGCTGGCCCCTGCAGGCCGGTTTCCTTCAGAATTGAGTTTCTGAAGCATGGGGTTGATGGGCAGGAGGCTTGGGTGGATCTGGCCCTCCACCCTCTCCCTGTTGCCTCTGGCCTCCCCACGTGGGCCGGGGTACTCCTTCCCTGGCAGCCAGAGGCCAAGTGTGGTTTGCTGTGCTCTGCTGCCAGCTGCCCACACACTCCAGGCAGTCGACCAGGGCTGAGGTCACGGCCTTGCGTGGCTGGGGTGTTCCTCGCTGGTTCTTGCCTCAGTTTCCTCAACTGTGTGGTGCGGTGACGCGTGGGGCTTACTCCTTGCAGTTCTCAGAGGGTCAGACTAGAATGGCCCCTGCGGGCTTCCTCCATGGGGTTCTCAGACTCGACAGGGAGGAGGGGGCGGAACAGCGACCTCCACCTACTGTTTCCTGAGCGCACCTTGGCCCTGGGACGTCTGAGACCCTGGGCATCCAGGGTCTGTGTGGGCCTGGGGCCGGCACCTGAGCATCCTGGGTTGTGGGGGAGGCCCTGCCTGATCTGGCCTGAGACCTGACCTTGGGAGGCCGTCCCGCCCGTCCGTCTGGGCCAGGTGTTGTTCAGTGACCTGCCAGGGGAGGGGGTGCTGGTGCTTGCCAGGGTGGCCTTTCCCAGTGCTCCCCCACTGCTGTCCATGCCCCGCTGGGTGGGCAGGATGGGAGCTGCACACCTTTCAACACGGATGGGAGCCCCCAGGCCCGACGGCCACCCCGCTCCCAGGTGGGCCCCGACACCCAAGACTTCCCCTGTTGGACCCACCGTGGGAGCCGGCCTGGCGCCGGTGCCCTGGCTCCCCACGTCATGTTCTAAGTCGGGACAGATGACGGGCCTGGCCTGCCCTCCTGGGATATTTATATCCGCGGGCCCCCTGCCCACCCCCCTCCCCCACGGACACAGCTCTGCTGACAGCAGCAGCGCTGTGCCCTCCTCCACGCACCGCTGCGCTCGCTGCCGCCGCCTCCGAGGGGCCTGTGACCCTCCCGGCACCCACACCTACTCACTGTCGACCCGTGGGCCCCCGCGCTGTCCCCAATGAAGATTGTGCCGGGTAGGTGGGGCTGCCTCTGAGAGCCCAGCGGGCGCTGCCGGGGCCCACCCCCTCCCTGTCTGCTGTCCGCGGCGGGGCGGGGGGGTGTCGGGTCGCTCTGTCTTTGACAACGGTTGGGTCAGCTGCGAGCCTGGAGGGGTCGTTTCTGACCCCGCGACCGTCGACAGGGGTCCCCGTGGGAACCTCCGTCTTACCCCACGACCCGCGGTGGCAGTTGGGGACACCCCTGTCCCCTCCGGGCACACTCCGGCGCTCCCGGGCACGACCCGACTCCCACCCCCCCGACGCGAATCGGTCCGCAGGAGCGTCCGGGGAGGAGGACCGCCCACACCGGCGCCCACTCGTCCCCAATTCCGAGGCGATTGGAACTCGCACGTTCGCCGCGTCCCGGCACCTCGCCGCGGCGGCACCCTCCACCCCGCCCACCCCTCGCGCTCACCGGTCTCGCCCTCCCTCCGCGTCCGCCCTCACGTCAACCACGCCGCCGTCGCCGGCTGTCACCAGCCCGCCAGGGTGTCCCCCGCCAGGGGCCGGGGCCCGTGGGGGTCGGCAGTAGGCGAAGGAGCCCCTTCCTTCCTCCCGACGGGCCGAACCTCATCGGGAAGGCTTCCCGCCGACGCGGGCGGTTCGCGAGTCCGGCCGCGGAGGTCTCGGTACCTCGGGAGCCCGTCGGACAAAGGAAGGGAGCACCAGCACCCGGTGCAGTAGTGGGACCGGCGGCACACCGTGACCGCGGCCCCCGCGGGCGCCCACGTCCTACTCGTTCCATTCCGCAGACCACCGGTGGGGACCCCGACGACAAAGAACGGCGGTTGGCCGGTCCCCCGACTCCCGCCCCGCGAGCTCCCCGGCGGAGAAAGGGCGGGGACTAAAGGGATACGGGCGGGGAAGGACAGGACCTCCGAGCGCGCCCGTGAACCGGCCTGTTCCACACCTGGGGTCCGCGGTGTGGGACGCGACTTCTGGGGCGGACGAACAGACCCGTCCCGGTCCTGAGACGGAGGCAGTCGAACCTCGGACGACGACCCGTCCCGCACTTCCCTCCCGACCCCCTCCAGATCTGTCGACCCCTCCCCCGCCGTTCCCCCGTCCCCGAAAAGCAGACCCTCTCTCCGGGGAGGGATCGTCGGGCTTGCCCCGCTCGTGTCCACTGACAGTTGTGTCTTTGGGGTCACCCGTCCACGTCCGCAGGGCCCTTGACTCCACCCCGGCGGCGTCCTCCACCCCGACGGCGTCCTCCACCCCGACGCCCTAGACCTGTCCACGGACTCGCGGGAACTGGTCCCGCCAGTAACGCCTCGGGACCTGCGGACGGGCTTACGCTGCCCTCCCCCGGCTCCAGGTCACCCGCTCGAGGCTATAGCCCTCGGCAGTGGCGCCCGGCCCAAGACTGGGTGGAGCCTGCCTCCACTCCAGTGAATGAGCAGGGGACTGGGGTTCTGGCCAGAGGGACGGCCCCACTGGGGACCTGCAGGACGGCCCTGGTGATAGCCTGAGGCGGGGAGGCTTGCCCTGGGTGGGGGTGGCCAGGGCTGCCCCGGTGGGCCTACTCTGCGGGAGGTCTGAGTCCGGATCGGGCTCCTAGGCGTGGCTTTGGGGGCTGGGGAGGGCCTGGTGACTCAGCGCGGGGTTCAACAAAACGGTTCAATAAAATGCTCAGGTCAGCGCTCCCCGCCTCCGTTTGGCCCTCCCTCCCTCAGCTTTTGTCTCCTGTGCCCACGTGCGCACGGGGCACCCTTCGGCCGCTCCCTGGTCCTGCTGCCCTCGGCGCCCCTTTTCGATGCTTCTGCTCAGTTCTCAGCCCTCTGCTCCGCACACCCGGCCTTTCCCGCGAATCCTGCGGGAGCCGGAGCTCGTCCCGGGAACGCCAGGCTCGGGCAGTTCTCAGCCTCTGTTCTGGGGCCGCAGCCTCCCCCGCTACCCCCAGGACCAGCCTGGTCCTCTCCCTCTAAGCGGGGGCGCGGCTTCCAGGTCCCCGTGGGGCGGGGCGGCCGCCGGGGGCAGGTTCTCAGAGTCTGGCCCGGCGGGGGAGGGTGTGGCGTGCGGAGCCGGCGGCCTCGCGCGTGGGCCGGGGAGCCGACGCACCGTCCTGTTTGCTGTCTGCAGGGCGCCCGGGCTCATGGCTGCGCCCGGCACACGGGGGGCGGGCGTCGCTTTCGCCGCGCAGAAGGAGGTCGTGCTGGAACGGCCGTGCTGGCTGGATGGGGGCTGCGAGCAGGCGCGCAGGGGCTACCTCTACGGGCAGCTGTGCTGCGTAGGTGGGTTCGGCTGGAGAGGTGGTGGTGCCGGAGGGGGCACCCGTCTCCGAGAGCGCCCGGGAAGGCCGCGGGGGCCGGGGGGCGGTGCCCGGCCCAGGCGCAGCCCCGCCCCCAGGCTCGGTGCGGAAACACCTGGGGAGGAAGGCGGGGTGGAGTCCCCTCTGTCCCCGAGTTCCCTCCGGAGAAGGGGGTGGGGAGCGGGGCGGGCCGGCAAGCCGGGGCCGCGGGTTCGCGTCACCCGGCTTTCCGCAGTCTGCCCGCGGAAGGTGTGGGGTGGGAGGGGCCGGGGGGAGTTGCCGTCTCTGCGCCGCCCTGTGCTCTAGGCTTCGGCTCCCTTGTCTCCAGGCTTCTTATCCTGGGAGCGTTCCCACTAGCCGTAGATTCTTGCCTTAGTTTCCAAATCTGTGAAAGGGGACAACGCTACCCTTCAGAGGGCCGCGGGCAGCTCTGGGGGACACTGGCCTCGTGGACAGGGCAGGAGCACAGTTCCAGGGAGAGCCAGCCTAGACGTGCAGCAGCCTGGCCTATGGGCGCGGGCTGTGGGGCTGGGCCGGCCGGGGAGGGGATGGGTTGTCTCTTGACTTGAGGGACTGAATAGGATGCCGGATAGGATGGACGGGGAAGGGCGGGTCCTACAGCCAGGGTTGAGGGACTGGCCAGCAGGGCCGCAGGGAGCTCCTGAGAGGACACTCTCTGAGATCCCAGAGGGGAGGGTGGGGACAGGGAGTCTGGAGGCAGCAGGTTGTGCTGGGGAGAGGGAGCCGGGCTTGGGAGGTGGAGGTGGAACCCTGTCCTGGACAGCAAGCCAATATCCTTGGAGCCTCTGAGTGGCAGAGAAGACGCTGGAGAGGGGCTGGGGCAGAGGACTCCCCCAGCTTGGACGCCCGGCTGGGATGCCTGGTAGTGGGTGTGAGCCATCCTTGGTGACCCTACACTGGGGCGCTGGCCAGCGTGGGTCTGATGTGGGATCCTGGAGCACCTCTGGGGGGTGAAGGGCTTGTGTGGGGGGCCTCTCCCGGCCTTGTGTAGAAAGGGGGTCTGTCCAGAGTTGGGGAGCGAGGTGACCTGCGGCAGGGCCCCTGAGGTAGGGGTGAGGGTAGTCAGCTCCACCTGGTCGGGTCCCCCTACCCCCTGGGGTGTGATCGTCCCCCCACCCCCACCCCCACCCCCCGTGGCCACAGAAGGGCAGCGGCTGGGTGGGGTGAGCCTTTCCTGGAAATGAGGCCCGAGGCACTATGGGGGTGGGGCAGCGGCTCCCAGCTGGATCGAATCAAGCCAAGTCTCTGACTGGAAAATTCTGTGGTCAGGGCATGCATTCTTTCCTGCAGTGGCTGGGCAGCTGGGCAGTCCCTGCTCGGCCAGGGCCGCAGTGAGCAAGAAGAGAGGGAGCCGGGCCGCACCCCTGAGCCCTTTGTCCCACCACCTTTACAACCTGAGTAGCTGATATCTCTGCGCCCCGCCTACCTGCAAACAGCCCCCCACCCAGACTGCCCCCAGTGCCCTAGGTGCGGCTTCCTTGCCCGTGAGTCACCCCTACCCTGACTCACTGGCTGAGCCCCCTTAGGGTGCTCCCCTCTGACCTGGGGCCCCCCCTGACTCGGGGCAGAGTTCCGCAGCTCAGGGCTGGGCGGTCCTGCCTGGTGAGTCAGCGCTCAGCTATGCACCCCCTCCTGCCCCGTGGAGCATTCTGCCTTCGGATGGGGGCACTGCTCCAGGACAGGCTTGGTGGGCCGCTTGAGAGGGGCCCAGCCCTCACTGGAGCCTGGTGGCCCTGGAGCCAGGGGTATAGATGGGAGCCTAGCAGGGTGTAGGGCATGTAGGTCTCTGAGGGAAGATTTAGGAGGTCTTCCAGGGAAGGCAGCAGGCCCTCACAAGCCAGGTGTCACTCCCCTTGGGGGTCCCTCCTTAGAGCCCATCCTCCCGGCCGTTTGGGCAGGCACAGGGCGGCTCTGGGTCAAGTCTGAGCTGGTGCCCCCCACAAGATGCGTGACCTTGGGCTCCCTGGCCCAGTGGCACTCAGGCACCCCCTCCCTGAGGGCCCCCCTTTGGAGTGGCCCTGAGCACGGTGTGCAGTTCCCTGTGACCCGACACTTGTCTGTGTGCCGTGAGGTGCCGGTCCCCTGGCACCCGGGTTCCTTCAGGAGCTGCCGTGGGCAGGGTGGGTGAGGAAACCCCTGGGTTTCCTGTTTCTGCCTGGCTGTAGGTGTGGCCGTGGGGGAGGGGCTGCCTTCCTGCTTCCCGCTGGGACACTCCTTCTCTGGGGGTGTGCAGGCTGGGGTGGGGCTCCGGGGGCGGGGAGTCGCCGATCCCTCAAGGCGCCCGTCCCTCACCGGGCGTGACCCGAGGTCGTCTCGACTCGCTGGCCTCGGGTGACTCGCTCACGGCTCGTGGAGACGGCACCACACGGGACGCCGGCGCTCGTGTCGTGGACCCCACCCGGTCTCGTGACTTCCCCGTCCCGCCGTGGTACAGAGTCGTCGCCGACGCCCACGGGCTCGGACTCCCGGACCCAGTGTTCTCCTGGTCGAGCCTCCTGTTGGAGATGGACCGACACGAATCCCGGAGTCTCCCGTTCTTTCCATCGCCCTGAGACGTGGCGGTCCGCCCCGTCCGCGCCTTGTCCTTCCCGGGTCAAGGACGGAGTCCTTCGGACCGTAGCCCACCCCACCCCGGGTCTGACACTCCGAGACTTAAATCCCCTGTTTGAGTCTGGTCGTGACCGGGTCCACGTCTCAACGACCCCCCGGTCGGTTGGTACGGGTTGTGTCTCTCCGACCACCCCCGCAGACCCGGAACCAACCAGCCCCCGCCTCCCGAGAGGGACGGGGCCCTTTCCGGACGGTAGGACGTCCCCCTCTCTCGAAGGGGAGTGGGTCGGGACGGGTCAGACCCAGGTCCGGACGAACCCGAGGGCCTCCGTCGGACACACCCCCACCCCGTCCGGTCCTGAACACACGACACGGAGGTCCACACCGACGGTCAAGGTCTGGGAGGGTAGAACCCTCTGGGTCGTCACCCGTGGGCACCCGGACCGGGGGTCGAAGACAGATCCTGAGAGACCCCGGAACAACCCACCACTCGTCACACTTAGACTCCGGGAGAAGCCACCGTGGTCGGTGACACAGACGTACCGCCCGTGGAGGATCCCCGAACGCCCCGAAAAGGGTCCGGGTTCATTGGACCGGAACAGAGAGGGTCTACTTGCCCTGGCACACGTCTTCTTTTGGAAGTGGTTCACCCAGTTGTTCGTGGAGTAGTTCCAACCACCACACGCGTGTGTGCCAACACTCGCACACACGTCCTCACGGACTCACACACATGTACACACACACACGTCCCAGCGCCCCCACCTCCTCCTACGGGACCGGTAGGTCGGGTTTCTTCCCCCCGGGGGAAAGACAGGGCCCCCGGGTGGAGGGTAGAGACTTGGACAGGAAAGACAGACGAAGGAGGGGACCGAGCGAGTAGAGGACAGACTTTCCTCCTCTTCCTCCTTCTCCTGGTCTCTCTAGCACTGGAGGGCAGAGGTAGGTGCCTCCTTGGGGGTGGGTGTCTTCTGTGGGGCCCCTGCCTTGAGCCTTCTGGACCAGCCCCACGCTCTGTCCATGCAGGCCCAGAGGCACATCAGTGACCTGTATGAAGACCTCCGTGATGGCCACAACCTCATCTCCCTCTTGGAGGTGCTCTCCGGGGACAGTCTGGTATGTGTGTCTGCCCGCCCCTCTGCGACCCTGCCTGCCTTCCCTCCTGGGGTCTCACCAGTGACAACCACCCCCCCAACTCTGTGTCCGGCCTGGCCTCAGCCCCCCGGCGCCTCCTGGTCAGTGTCCATCCTGGCCTGGGAGCTGCCCGACCCCTGTGCCTGGGCACACGGCCCCGCAGCCCACCGTCCTCAAGCCTTGACACTGTAACCTCATGCTCTGCTCTGCTTTGGTTTCTCTGCTGCTTGGACTCTGAACTTTGACCTCTGCCCTTTACCCTTTGCCCTGCTCTGGCCGGGCAGCCAAGAGAGCGGGACGTAATCAGGAGCTCGCGCCTGGTGAGTGGATGTGCCCGCTGGCCACGGCAGCACGTGGGCTCCAGGAGCCCGGCTCACCCGGCTGATAGTGCTAGGGTGGGCAGATGGCCCTGCTTCGAGCTGTGCAGCAGCCCACCTGCCACACTGTCCAGGGCCAGAGACCCACAGGGACTGCCACTGCTGGGGAGGAGGACCCCTCCCCCAAACTACTACCCTCTGCTGGTGGCTTCCTGGCTATTGTGTCCTCCCCGCCCCCTTCTTCCTTCCTGCAGCCTGTCCTTGGACTTCCCAAACCTTTGCTGGGCCAGTGGCCCCCGCTCCCAGTTGGGGTGGGTGACCCAGGGTAAAGGTCATGGATGCCGCGGGGGCTCAGGGGTGCTGACCGACGTACCCTCCCTCCCAGCTGTGGTGGGTGACCTGGGGTAAGGGTTGTGGATGCTGCAAGGGCTTAGGGGTGCTGACTGGCTGACCAGCGTGCTCCCCTTGCAGCCGCGGGAGAAGGGGAGGATGCGCTTCCACAAGTTGCAGAACGTGCAGATCGCCCTGGACTACCTCCGTCACCGCCAGGTGAGGCACCCACCTGGCCACAGGCCCCGGCCCCTTCTCCAGCTGGCTTGTGGGTGTGACCGAGGCCCGCTTGCTCGCAGGTGAAGCTGGTGAACATCAGGAACGATGACATTGCCGACGGCAACCCCAAGCTGACCCTCGGCCTGATCTGGACTATCATACTGCACTTCCAGGTAGCTCAGCCGCCCGCTTGACCCTTTGCCACCTCCAGAGTCTGCGGGTTGGGCCTGGCACTTGGGGCCTTCCTGTCAGCCTGCACTGCAGCCCTGTGCTAACTCCATGGCCTGAAGGCCCGGGCCTCTCCAAGGCCTGCCTATCCCTCGCCCTCTGGCCCTGGCTCTCCCTACAGAAGCACGCGTTCTTTGCTCTGTGTGGCCTCCTGCCACAGGGAAGGTTCTGGAGAGGCACCCGCTGCTCAGGCTGACTCACCCACTGCCTGCCCAGCCGCACAGGAAGCCGCAAATCTGAAAGCTGGGCAGGCAGAGCCTGGCTGGCACGGCAGCTGAGTCATACAGGCGGGCAGACCGACAGTCAGATAACTGGAAACAGACAGGCTGGCAGACTTGGGCCCAAAGGATTGGACTGACTGAGTGCAGGGCCAGGCCCAGGACCCAACCCTGGCTTGCAGCCAGAGAGGCCCTGACCACCCCCACCCCGCCACACACACACATGACAGCCTTCTCTAGGCTTGGGGCTTCTGGGTGAGCCCCTTGCACGTGCCCTCCACCAACTCTGAGCCTGCCTTGTGGGGTGCAAGGTGTAGTTGGGCTTTAAGGGTTGTGGATGCTGCAAGGGCTTAGGGGTGCTGACTGGCTGACCAGCGTGCTCCCCTTGCAGCCGCGGGAGAAGGGGAGGATGCGCTTCCACAAGTTGCAGAACGTGCAGATCGCCCTGGACTACCTCCGTCACCGCCAGGTGAGGCACCCACCTGGCCACAGGCCCCGGCCCCTTCTCCAGCTGGCTTGTGGGTGTGACCGAGGCCCGCTTGCTCGCAGGTGAAGCTGGTGAACATCAGGAACGATGACATTGCCGACGGCAACCCCAAGCTGACCCTCGGCCTGATCTGGACTATCATACTGCACTTCCAGGTAGCTCAGCCGCCCGCTTGACCCTTTGCCACCTCCAGAGTCTGCGGGTTGGGCCTGGCACTTGGGGCCTTCCTGTCAGCCTGCACTGCAGCCCTGTGCTAACTCCATGGCCTGAAGGCCCGGGCCTCTCCAAGGCCTGCCTATCCCTCGCCCTCTGGCCCTGGCTCTCCCTACAGAAGCACGCGTTCTTTGCTCTGTGTGGCCTCCTGCCACAGGGAAGGTTCTGGAGAGGCACCCGCTGCTCAGGCTGACTCACCCACTGCCTGCCCAGCCGCACAGGAAGCCGCAAATCTGAAAGCTGGGCAGGCAGAGCCTGGCTGGCACGGCAGCTGAGTCATACAGGCGGGCAGACCGACAGTCAGATAACTGGAAACAGACAGGCTGGCAGACTTGGGCCCAAAGGATTGGACTGACTGAGTGCAGGGCCAGGCCCAGGACCCAACCCTGGCTTGCAGCCAGAGAGGCCCTGACCACCCCCACCCCGCCACACACACACATGACAGCCTTCTCTAGGCTTGGGGCTTCTGGGTGAGCCCCTTGCACGTGCCCTCCACCAACTCTGAGCCTGCCTTGTGGGGTGCAAGGTGTAGTTGGGCTGAGGGAGTGCAGGGCACCCACATTGTGGCAGCTGCTGCCTGGGGTGGCAGGGCTCATGATGCTGAGGGGTGGTGGGTGCCAGTGGCTCCTTGACGTGGGCAGGACACCCTTGGCCTCCGCTGGCCAGTGGCTCATGTACGCTGACAGGGCTGTGCCTGAGCCCCGCCTCCTGCTCACTGTGCGGGCAGATCTCAGACATCCAGGTGAGCGGGCAGTCGGAGGACATGACGGCCAAGGAGAAGCTGCTGCTGTGGTCCCAGCGCATGGTGGAGGGCTACCAGGGCCTGCGCTGCGACAACTTCACCTCCAGCTGGCGCGACGGCCGCCTCTTCAATGCCATCATCCACCGGCACAAGTAGGCCGCCAGGCGGGGCAGGGCAGTGTGTGTGGCGGGCGGGGGTGCCCGAGTCCCTCGGCTGGGCGACTGCAGACATGCTGGGGCGAAGGGGACGGCGAGAAGGCGTGTGCTGTGCACGGGGAGCTGCTGCCTGGGGAGATGGGCTCTGCTGCCAGCTGCTTCCCCAGGAGGCCCAGCCCAGCCCAGCCCACACCCTTCCCGCCGCCTCCCGGCCCTTCCCAGTTTCTTAGAGGCCAGAGGACCTCAGGGCTGCTGGTTTTCACAGCCACGAGCACTGGCCCTACACTGATGCCACAGAAGAGGCCTGAATGGGGTCAGTTCCTGGGGGAACCTCGGCTCCCACCCAGGACCCCAGGGCCTGGTGGACAGGGTAACTGCAGGGAGCCCAGACAAACACCCCACTCTGGGCCCCAGCACCCCGCAGGCCCCAGGAGCTCCTGGGGGTAGGGCCTGCATATGGGGGCAGGGCCTGCACACTGGCCGTCTGTGTGGGAGGGACTCAGTGCCGTGTGGGGGTTGCGTCTCAGGACCAGTATGGGCTGGGGGCTCTGTGTCCCGGGGATCTGCAGAGGGTCTCTCTGCATGCTGACCTTCCCAGGGGGCCTCACTGCTCCCGTGTCCCTGCCTGCCTGCCCCACCTGCCCCTTTGCCCCCAGGCCCATGCTCATCGACATGAACAAGGTGTATCGTCAGACCAACCTGGAGAACCTGGACCAGGCTTTCTCTGTAGCAGAGCGGGACCTGGGGGTTACACGTCTCCTGGACCCTGAGGGTATGTGCCACTGCCCCTTCCTTCCTCCCTGCTCCCCACCACTGGTGCCCCTCTGACCCCCCTCCCTTGCAGACGTGGATGTCCCTCAGCCTGATGAAAAGTCCATCATCACCTACGTCTCGTCCCTGTACGATGCTATGCCCCGTGTGCCGGACGTGCAGGATGGGGTGAAGGCCAACGTGAGTTCCAGCCAGCAGGGATGGCTGGGCGAGGGATGAGTGGGCCCCTGGAGACCCCTCATGCCTGTCCCCCTCCCACCAGGAGCTACAGCTGCGCTGGCAGGAGTACCGGGAGTTAGTGCTGCTGCTGCTGCAGTGGATCCGGGCACACACGGCCGCCTTCGAGGAACGCCGCTTCCCCTCCAGCTTCGAGGAGATCGAGGTGGGTTTCCCTGCTCCACGGGGTCCTGTGTCCACTGTGGGCACCCAGGTTTGGCTACTGAAACTCCCCTGTTCCCAGATCCTGTGGTGCCAGTTCTTGAAGTTTAAGGAGACGGAGCTTCCGGCCAAGGAGGCGGACAAGAACCGGTCGAAGGGCATCTACCAGTCTTTGGAGGTGAGGGGGACCTGGATATGAAGGAAGCTGCCCAGGAGCCTGGGGGCCCATCCAGCAGGCTTGGCCTGCCTCCTTACTAAGCTGGGTCCAGGGCTGCTTCAGGGCGGGTGGGCCTGGGGCCTGGGTGGCTTGGCACCCCCAGATTGCTGGCCTTGGCCTGAGCTTGGCCCTGCCCACAGGGAGCGGTGCAAGCAGGCCAGCTCAAGGTGCCCCCTGGCTACCACCCGCTGGATGTGGAGAAGGAGTGGGGCAAGCTGCACGTGGCCATCCTGGAGCGGGAGAAGCAGCTCCGAAGCGAGTTTGAGAGGTGGGCGGGCAGGCGGGCGGGCGGGGCGGTGGCGGGTGGAAGCCACTCGAGGGTGAGTCACTGCCCGGGGAGGAAACCCCCACCCCCGAGCTGGGAAACCCACACTGGGGCCAGCTCAGCTGTGGGCCGCAGGCCGGCAAAGAGGCCTGGAGCAGGAGGGAGCTGTGCTCCGAGGCGGGAAGCCTGGCGGGCGGTCGCCACTCACGGAGGGGGGGCCTTGCTTGCTCTCGACCGCAGACTGGAGCGTCTTCAGCGCATCGTGAGCAAGCTGCAGATGGAGGCTGGGCTGTGTGAGGAGCAGCTGAACCAGGCCGACGCCCTGCTGCAGTCGGTGAGGGCCGGGCCTGGGCAAGGGGGCTGGATGGAGGGAGGAGCCCCAAGCCCGCCACGCCCTGCAGCCACTGCTCCTGCCTCCTGGCATGGGGCCATCTCTGACCGCTAGATTGGGCAGAGCCGGCTCCTGGGCATGAGGCCCGCCCTGAGCTGTCTGCTGGCTGGATGTGGCAGGAGGGGACCCAGACCGCAGGTCCTGGGCTGGGACTCACTCAGGGAGGACTTTCCTGGGATGAGTGATGGGCGACAAGGCCTTTGCACTTGACCCTGGTCCCCACAGAGAACTGGGCCTGGGGATTTGGCCAGAAGCCTTAGTGACACGTACAGTGCTGGCCGGGGAGGAAAGGGAAAGGACGGGCTGGGCCTGGAGGCGGGGGCTCAGATTGGCCAGACTCTGAGTCAGGTCGATTGCCTTGTAGGATGTCCGGCTGCTGGCCGCAGGCAAGGCACCCCAGCGGGCGGGTGAGGTGGAGCGGGACCTGGACAAGGCTGACGGCATGATCCGGCTGCTGTTCAACGATGTTAGACTCTGAGTCAGGTCGATTGCCTTGTAGGATGTCCGGCTGCTGGCCGCAGGCAAGGCACCCCAGCGGGCGGGTGAGGTGGAGCGGGACCTGGACAAGGCTGACGGCATGATCCGGCTGCTGTTCAACGATGTGCAGGCCCTCAAGGATGGGCGGCACCCTCAGGGAGAGCAGATGTACCGCAGGTGGGACGCGCCCCTCCAGGGTTTGCGGTGGGCAGCCCTGTTCCACGACCCCCCTGATCCCTGCCCTGCCCACAGGGTGTACCGCCTGCATGAGCGGCTGGTGGCCATCCGCACCGAATACAACCTGCGTCTGCGGGGCACGCCACGGCACCCTGAGCTCGAGGACTCCACCCTGCGCTACCTACAGGACCTGCTGGCCTGGGTGGAGGAGAACCAGCGCCGCGTGGACAGTGCTGAGTGGGGTGTGGACCTGCCCAGTGTGGAGGCGCAGCTGGGCAGCCACCGCGGCCTGCACCAGTCCGTGGAGGAGTTCCGGGCCAAGATTGAGCGGGCCCGCACGGACGAGGTAAGCAGGCAGCGGGTGTGAGGGTGGTGGACGGAGGCAGTGGGCAGGTCCTGGCCGCCGCAGGGCTCACCCTGCTGGTCTCCCTCAGGGCCAGCTGTCCCCTGCCACCCGGGGTGCATACCGGGACTGCCTGGGTCGGCTGGACCTGCAGTACGCCAAGCTGCTGGTGAGTGGGGGCCAGGTGGGAAGCGGGTGCGGGGAGGGGTCCCTGGAGGAGGCGGCAACTGACACAGCCCCCGCCCACCTGCCTGCAGAACTCCTCCAAGGCCCGCCTCCGATCCCTGGAGAACTTGCATGGCTTCGTGGCGGCTGCCACCAAGGAGCTCATGTGGCTGAGCGAGAAGGAGGAGGAGGAGGTGGGCTTTGACTGGAGTGAGCGCAACAGCAACATGGCCGCCAAGAAGGAGGCCTACTCGGTGAGGCGGGGCCCTTTGGTGGGTGGCCGGGACCCCTCGGTGAGGTGTGGCCCCTCTGCGGGTGGCCCGCCCAGGCCCTGGGAGCACTCGGTGGGAGCCAGGGTTCCCAGTGCTGCCTTGACACTGCCCCTGAGGCCCCTGCCCCTGTCAGGCCCTGATGCGTGAGCTGGAGCTGAAAGAAAAGAAAATCAAAGAGATCCAGAGCACTGGGGACCGCCTGCTCCGGGAAGACCACCCCGCCCGGCCCACAGTGGAGGTGGGAGGGGCCTGCAGGGACCTCTCCAGGTGCCCCTGGGGGGAGGGGCAGGGCTGGGGACCCACCTGGTCACCCTTGGTGGGGGTGGGGCTGGAGGGCCCCTGGTGGGAGTGGGGGGCTGGGGCACCCCGGCCCAGGAGGTGGGCGGGGCCTGATGGGCCATGTGCTGTGTGGCAGTCCTTCCAGGCAGCCCTGCAGACCCAGTGGAGCTGGATGCTGCAGCTGTGCTGTTGCATCGAGGCTCACCTGAAGGAGAACACCGCCTATTTCCAGGTGAGGCCTGGGCCCATCCCACTGCAGTGGCCTCGAGGGGGTCTCTCTGCCCGGCTGCAGGTGTGCACTGAGTCCGTGCACTGTCTATTTCACTGACCTTAGTCAGCGCTGTCCCCAGGCATTGGCCTGGTCCCTCGGCCTACACTGGGGCAGCCGGGTTGGGGGCTCTAACCCTCTGCTTCTGCCCCAGTTCTTCTCAGATGTGCGGGAGACCGAGGAGCAGCTGCGGAAGCTGCAGGAGACGCTGCACAGGAAATACACCTGCGACCGCTCCATCACTGTCACGCGGCTGGAAGACCTGCTGCAAGACGCCCAGGTGAGCCGCTCGGCCAGCCCAGCGCTGTGCACTGGGTGAGGGGCAGGCACGGAGGCCCAGGGCGCGGCCGCTGGGGCTGGAGGGCAGCCACAGCTATGGGCAGTCCAGGGCTGGGGATGGCACGCGGGGCAGCAGGCCTGCTGCCCGGGCTGATGCTTGGGGAAGGTCCCTCTGGAGGCAGAGGGTGGTGACTGGAGGCACCAGCAGAGGTCGGGGGAGGTTGGATCGGGGGAGGTCAGCATAGCAGGATGGGTGTGGGTAGATGAGAGCTTAGTTGCAGGGCCCTGGCGTGAGGGTAGGTGGCTGCCCAGAGCTGGTATGAGAGCTGACCTTGGGGCCACAGCAGCAAGTAGGGGCCTGAGTCAGCTGCTGCCATGTCAGTCCCCCGCTGGAGGAGGCCCACTGGCATCCCGAGCCGGACAGTCTGGGGCAGGTGGGGCTGAAGTGGACACAGAGGCAGCTGAGCATGGTGCTCAGGCCTGGTGAGACAGAGGAGGGGGGCTGGGGGCACTGCTAGCCAGGGGTCCTGCATCGGGACAGGCGCAGGCAGCTTCCAATGGACCCTGACCTACACCCTAGGGTTGGGGCTGAAGTGAACACAGAGGCAGCTGAGCATGGTGCTCAGGCCTGGTGAGACAGAGGAGGGGGGCTGGGGGCACTGCTAGCCAGGGGTCCTGCATCGGGACAGGCGCAGGCAGCTTCCAATGGACTCTGACCTACACCCTAGGGTAGTCCTTGGTCCCTCAGAGGGGCTGAACCGGAGGAGGTGTGCACCCTTCCACAAGCACCAGGAAGGGCAGAGGGGAGAGGGAGAGGATGACATGCTGCCCTCCCTGAGCAACGAAGCTGTGCTGGGGGTGGGGAGGGCACTCAGTCCTGCCCAGGGAGGAGGGCGTCAGTGAAAGCCCAGGGGCCTGTCCTGGCGAGTGCCCAGCCCTGCCACATTCCAGGGACTGTGGGAAGGAACCCCTGGTCTCAGGACATTGTGGGGCAGCGGCGGGGGCGGGGGGCATGTATGCATTTCCTGGGGCAGACACAGGGGTCCTCACAGAGGGTCTCAGACCCCCTCTACCCTCGCCCCGCTCCCACAGGATGAGAAGGACCAGCTGAATGAGTACAGGGGCCACCTCTCAGGCCTCGCCAAGCGGGCCAAGGCCATTGTACAGCTCACGCCCCGCAACCCCACCCAGCCCATACGGGGCTGCGTGCCGCTGCTGGCTGTTTGCGACTACAAGCAGGTGGAGGTGAGGGCCTGGCCGGGTGGGCGGGGCCTAGAAGGGGGCTGGGCAGGGCCACACAGTGACAGCTCTGGCTGCTGCAGGCGACGGTGCACAAGGGCGATGAGTGCCAGATGCTGGGCCCCGCACAACCGTTCCACTGGAAGGTGCTCAGCAGCTCCGGCAGTGAGGCTGCTGTGCCCTCCGTGTGCTTCCTCGTGCCCCCGCCGAACCAGGAGGCCCTGGAGGCTGTGGCCAGGTGCGTGGTCCTGGGCGGGGCAGCCAGCTGGGTGGTAGGGCAGCTGACTGGACACTTCTGACTGTGCCCTGCTCGCCAGGCTGGAGGCCCAACACCAGGCCTTGGTCACATTGTGGCATCAGCTGCACACGGACATGAAGAGCCTTCTGGCATGGCAAAGCCTCAGCCGTGATATGCAGCTCATCCGTTCCTGGTCCCTGGTCACGGTACGGCGGCCCTGCCGGGTGCTCAAGGCTGCTGGGGTGTGGGACTTCTCTGCATCTATGCTCACCCCTGGTCCCCGGTTGTGGTGTGGTGGCCCTGCTGAGCGCTCTGGGCAGGTGGGGGGTCTCCCCACGGCCATGCTCACCCCCTGCCACCCACCCAGTTCCGCACACTGAAGCCCGAGGAACAGCGCCAGGCCCTCCGCAGCCTGGAGCTGCACTACCAGGCCTTCCTGCGGGACAGCCAGGACGCCGGCGGCTTCGGGCCTGAGGACCGGCTGCAGGCCGAGCGCGAGTATGGCTCCTGCAGCCGCCACTACCAGCAGCTGCTGCAGAGCCTGGAGCAGGGTAGGTGTCGGCAGCCTGGGGGTGGTGGGAGGCTCGTGGGGGGCCGCCTGCTCTTGGGCGGCATGCGAGCGGGACATGTTCCCCAGGTGAGCAAGAGGAGTCGCGCTGTCAGCGCTGCATCTCGGAGCTCAAAGACATCCGGCTGCAGCTGGAGGCCTGCGAGACGCGCACAGTGCACCGCCTGCGGCTGCCCCTAGACAAGGAGCCAGCACGGGAGTGCGCCCAGCGTATCGCTGAGCAGCAGGCAAGCCCCAGCCCCTACCCGCCCACTGCACCGTGCCCCGCCCCCGGCTCCCAAGGGTGCTGCCTGTCGGGCTCGTGGGCTCAGCTTGCCCCTGCTCTGTCTCCTCAGAAAGCACAGGCGGAGGTGGAGGGGCTGGGCAAGGGGGTCGCCCGGCTCTCTGCCGAGGCCGAGAAGGTCCTGGCCCTGCCCGAGCCGTCCCCTGCGGCCCCTACTCTGCGCTCAGAGCTGGAGCTGACCCTGGGCAAGTTGGAGCAGGTCCGCAGCCTTTCTGCCATTTACCTGGAGAAGTAAGTGCGCCGGTCAGCGGCCAGGGCCGGAGACTGAGGGGTCTTGAGCAGAGCGGGAGGGTGCGGACAGGCTGACGGGCTGGGCGATGCGGCCATGAGCAGGGTCCACTGAGGGATAGCAGGCACGGATATGGCTGGGGTGTCGCAGGGTGGCCAGAGGGGTTTCGTCCTCGCGTGCCTGCGGCTGGCTTCCCGAGGGGTGAGAGCAGTTGTGGGAGGAGAACTGGCACCCCTCCCCACAGGACACTGGGAGGTTGAGGGGGTCACTAAGATGGGGAAGGCGGGTGTGCAGAGGCAATGGGGTGGGCTCATGGGGAGCCTAAGAGGGTGAGGAGTGCTGGGGAGGGGGGCGTGTCCAGCGAGGGTCAGAACCTGGCTTGGGGGGCACTGACAACCTCAGGGGAGGAGCTTCTTGGTGGAAGGTAGGGTCAGGTAGGCCATGGGTGACACAGCAGAGACCCAGGGCACTGAGAAAGCCACCTCTCCCTCCCCCACAGGCCCTTTCCCCATCCCCCCCATTCCGCCAGGGAATGTGGAGTCCTCCCCAGGACCCCTTCCTCCTCCCCACCCTCACTCCCAGACACAGACACCTTTTCCCCCCGCTGTTCATTTCCGTATACACATTCACGTGGCTCGTAGATTGTTTTCAGAAGCTTCGTGGGAACCCCCCACGCTCAGTCCCCTGTGAGCCTCCCTCCAGGACCTGGCCTTGGTCCTCAGCCTCTCACTCAGCCTGTCTTCATGAGGCCCTGCCCTCCCCTAGGCTCAAGACTATCAGCCTGGTGATCCGCAGCACACAGGGGGCCGAGGAGGCACTCAGGGCTCACGAGGAGCAGCTCAAGGAGGCCCAGGCTGTGCCCGCTGCCCTCCCAGAGCTTGAGGCCACCAAGGCTGCGATGAAGGTACTGCTGCCAGCCCATGTCCCACCGCCAGGGCCTGATGGCGTCAGGGGTGGCAGCTGGGGCCTCAGGGTAAAACGGCTCCTCTGCTCTGGTCCAACAGAAGCTGCGGGCCCAGGCGGAGGCACAGCAGCCTGTGTTTGATGCCCTGCGGGATGAGCTGCGGGGGGCGCAGGAAGTGGGTGAGCGGCTGCAGCAGCGGCACGGCGAGCGGGATGTGGAGGTGGAGCGCTGGCGTGAGCGGGTCACCCAACTGCTGGAGCGCTGGCAGGCCGTGCTGGCCCAGACTGACGTGCGGCAGTGAAGCTGCGGGCCCAGGCGGAGGCACAGCAGCCTGTGTTTGATGCCCTGCGGGATGAGCTGCGGGGGGCGCAGGAAGTGGGTGAGCGGCTGCAGCAGCGGCACGGCGAGCGGGATGTGGAGGTGGAGCGCTGGCGTGAGCGGGTCACCCAACTGCTGGAGCGCTGGCAGGCCGTGCTGGCCCAGACTGACGTGCGGCAGCGTGAGCTTGAGCAGCTAGGCCGCCAGCTGCGTTACTACCGGGAGAGCGCAGACCCGCTGGGCGCCTGGCTGCAGGATGCCAGGCGGCGGCAGGAGCAGATCCATCTGGAGAGATGTGTATAAGAGACAGGTGGAGGAGTGCCAGAAGTTCGCAAAGCAGTACATCAACGCCATCAAGGTGAGACTTTGTGGCCTCGGGCCCCGGGGGAGACATGTAGTGGAGGGCAACCTCTGGGGGCCCCCCAGCTAAGGCCATGCTGGGCAAACCCTGTGGGCAGGTTCAGGGGCCGGGTGGAGCGGGCAGAGCTGGCAGCCATTGGTGTGTCTCTACAGGACTATGAGCTTCAGCTGGTCACGTACAAGGCGCAGCTGGAGCCGGTGGCCTCGCCAGCCAAGAAGCCCAAGGTCCAGTCGGGGTCTGAAAGCGTCATCCAGGAGGTGAGGCTGAGGGGCAGTGGGGCTGGTGGGTGGGCGGAGCCAAAGCCACGCAGGGCCTGTTGGGCTCTGGGCAGGGGCAAGGCTGACTGTGGGCGTCCCTCTGCCCTCAGTATGTGGACCTGCGGACTCGCTACAGTGAGTTGAGCACGCTCACCAGCCAGTACATCAGATTCATCAGTGAGACCCTGCGGCGCATGGAGGAGGAGGAGGTAGGGCTGCCAGGGTGGTGAGGCCGTCCCGCACCCCCCAAGATGTGGTCCCTGGGACGCGTCCGAGCGCACCTGGCACAGCACGGCCCACCCCCCGTGGCCTGGCGCTGCACGGCTCTCCCCGCGGTGGCTGGCGTGTGCCCTGGGCCGCCCCTGGCTCTGTGTGTCCCTTCTCGGGGTTCTGCATTGGTCTTTTCACTTGGCCTCCTGCTCTGCAAGGACTCAGGCTTGTTTGGTCATGGGGGCCAGGAGGAGTGTCACCACGAGGCAGGGCACCGGCCCATCTGTCTCCTCCCGCCCCCGCAGGTGAGCCCTCTGTCTGGCCTACCTGCAGGCTCTTCCCTGAGCTGAACTGCAGACTGTCGGGTCTACACGATGCCCGCGCTGGCCACCTGCCCTGCCAGGTCGGGGGGTCCAGAGCAGGCCATGGGCATTAGCAGTGCTCAGGCAGGGCTGTGCAGTAGTCGTGGTTCCTGGACCTGCAAACCTCTTGCTTTGCTCTCTCTCTCTCTGTTTGTCTGTCTCCATCGCCTGTCTGGGGGAAGAGGGGAGGACGCCTGGGTCTCCTTCCCTGGGCTGGTGAGCACTGTGGGGCCAGGCTGCGCTCACTGCCCCAAGTGCCCCGGGGGGGTGCACGTGATTCCCCTCGGCCAGGTCATGGCCTGTGTCCTCCCCCAACCCCTGCACTGTGCTGAGCTGTGGTGGCACTGAATTGCGTCCCAGGAGCAGCCGTGGCATGCTCACCGCTGTCTGTCTCTGGTTCTCTTCCTCTCTCTGCTACGGCCGCAGAGGCTGGCCGAGCAGCAGCGAGCAGAGGAACGGGAGCGGCTGGCTGAGGTGGAGGCTGCACTGGAGAAGCAGCGGCAGCTGGCTGAGGCCCACGCCCAGGCGAAGGCGCAGGCGGAGCGCGAGGCCCAGGAGCTGCAGCGGCGGATGCAGGAGGAGGTGGCACGCCGGGAGGAGGTGGCAGTGGATGCGCAGCAGCAGAAGCGCAGCATCCAGGAGGAGCTGCAGCAGCTGCGGCAGAGCTCGGAGGCGGAGATCCAGGCGAAGGCCCGGCAGGTGGAAGCAGCTGAGCGCAGCCGGCTGCGCATTGAGGAGGAGATCCGAGTGGTGCGCCTGCAGCTGGAGACCACGGAGCGCCAGCGCGGTGGGGCGGAGGGCGAGCTGCAGGCACTGCGGGCGCGGGCGGAGGAGGCTGAGGCACAGAAGCGGCAGGCCCAGGAGGAAGCGGAGCGCCTGCGGCGGCAGGTGCAAGACGAAACCCAGCGCAAGCGGCAGGCTGAGGCTGAGCTGGGCCTGCGCGTGAAGGCCGAGGCCGAGGCGGCAAGAGAGAAGCAGCGGGCCCTGCAGGCACTAGAGGAGCTACGGCTGCAGGCTGAGGAGGCAGAGCGGCGCCTGCGACAGGCGGAGGCAGAGCGGGCGCGCCAGGTGCAGGTGGCACTGGAGACAGCACAGCGCAGTGCCCAGGCCGAGCTGCAGAGCAAGCATGCCTCATTTGCGAGAAGACAGCGCAGCTGGAGCGCACCCTGGAGGAAGAGCACGTGACCGTGGTGCAGCTGCGAGAAGAGGCCACACGCCGGGAGCAGCAGCAGGCGGAGGCCGAGCGTGCCCGCGAAGAGGCCGAGCGTGAGTTGGAGCGCTGGCAGCTGAAGGCCAATGAGGCGCTGCGGCTGCGGTTGCAGGCAGAGGAGGTGGCACAGCAGAAGAGCCTAGCGCAGGCTGAGGCAGAGAAGCAGAAGGAGGCAGCAGAGCGGGAGGCACGGCGGCGCGGCAAGGCGGAGGAGCAGTGGCGCCTGCGACAGGCGGAGGCAGAGCGGGCGCGCCAGGTGCAGGTGGCACTGGAGACAGCACAGCGCAGTGCCCAGGCCGAGCTGCAGAGCAAGCATGCCTCATTTGCTGAGAAGACAGCGCAGCTGGAGCGCACCCTGGAGGAAGAGCACGTGACCGTGGTGCAGCTGCGAGAAGAGGCCACACGCCGGGAGCAGCAGCAGGCGGAGGCCGAGCGTGCCCGCGAAGAGGCCGAGCGTGAGTTGGAGCGCTGGCAGCTGAAGGCCAATGAGGCGCTGCGGCTGCGGTTGCAGGCAGAGGAGGTGGCACAGCAGAAGAGCCTAGCGCAGGCTGAGGCAGAGAAGCAGAAGGAGGCAGCAGAGCGGGAGGCACGGCGGCGCGGCAAGGCGGAGGAGCAGGCAGTACGGCAGCGTGAGCTGGCGGAGCAGGAGCTGGAGAGGCAGCGGCAGCTGGCGGAGGGTACTGCGCAGCAGCGCCTGGCCGCTGAGCAGGAGCTGATCCGGCTGCGTGCCGAGACAGAGCAGGGTGAGCAGCAGCGGCAGCTGCTAGAGGAGGAGCTGGCGCGGCTGCAGAGCGAGGCGGCCGCAGCCACGCAGAAGCGTCAGGAGCTGGAGGCCGAGCTGGCCAAGGTGCGGGCTGAGATGGAGGTGCTGCTGGCCAGCAAGGCGCGGGCTGAGGAGGAGTCGCGCTCCAGCAGCGAGAAGTCCAAGCAGAGACTGGAAGCCGAGGCTGGGCGCTTCCGCGAGCTGGCAGAGGAGGCTGCCCGCCTGCGCGCACTGGCAGAGGAGGCCAAGCGGCAGCGGCAGCTGGCGGAGGAGGATGCGGCACGGCAGCGGGCAGAGGCTGAGCGGGTGCTGTCCGAGAAGCTGGCTGCCATCAGCGAGGCCACGCGGCTCAAGACGGAGGCGGAGATTGCACTTAAGGAGAAAGAAGCCGAGAATGAGCGCCTGCGGCGGCTGGCAGAAGACGAGGCCTTCCAGCGGCGGAGGCTGGAGGAGCAGGCAGCCCAGCACAAGGCCGACATCGAGGAGCGGCTGGCGCAGCTGCGCAAGGCGTCCGAGAGCGAGCTGGAGCGGCAGAAGGGGCTGGTGGAGGATACACTGCGGCAGCGGCGGCAGGTGGAGGAGGAGATCCTGGCCCTTAAGGCGAGCTTCGAGAAGGCGGCTGCCGGCAAGGCAGAGCTGGAGTTGGAGCTGGGGCGCATCCGCGGCAACGCAGAGGACACGCTGCGAAGCAAGGAGCAGGCAGAGCAGGAGGCGGCGCGGCAGCGGCAGCTGGCCGCAGAGGAGGAGCGGCGGCGCCGGGAGGCTGAGGAGCGTGTGCAGAAGAGTCTGGCGGCTGAGGAGGAGGCCGCGCGGCAGCGGAAGGCCGCGCTGGAGGAGGTGGAGCGGCTCAAGGCCAAAGTGGAGGAGGCGCGGCGCCTGCGAGAGCGCGCGGAGCAAGAGTCTGTGCGGCAGCTGCAGCTGGCACAGGAGGCTGTCAGAAGCGGCTGCAGGCGGAGGAGAAGGCACACGCCTTTGCGGTGCAGCAGAAGGAGCAGGAGCTGCAGCAGACCCTCCAGCAGGAGCAGAGTGTGCTGGAGAGGCTCCGCAGCGAGGCCGAGGCGGCCCGGCGCGCGGCTGAGGAGGCGGAGGAGGCACGTGAGCGAGCCGAGCGCGAGGCAGCGCAGTCCCGGCAGCGCGTGGAGGAGGCGGAGCGGCTGAAGCAGGCGGCGGAGGAGCAGGCGCAGGCCCAGGCGCAGGCCCAGGCTGCTGCAGAGAAGCTGCGCAAGGAAGCTGAGCAGGAGGCAGCGCGGCGAGCGCAGGCGGAGCAGGCGGCCCTGCAGCAGAAGCAGGCGGCCGACGCGGAGATGGAAAAGCACAAGAAGTTCGCAGAGCAGACACTGCGGCAGAAGGCCCAGGTGGAGCAGGAGCTGACAGCGCTGCGGTTGCAGCTGGAGGAGACGGACCACCAGAAGAGCATCCTGGACCAGGAGCTGCAGCGGCTGAAGGCGGAGGTGACGGAAGCCACCCGCCAGCGCAGCCAGGTAGAGGAGGAGCTATTCTCCGTGCGAGTCCAGATGGAGGAGCTCGGCAAGCTCAAGGCACGCATCGAGGCGGAGAACCGCGCCCTTATACTGCGCGACAAGGACAACACACAGCGCCTCCTGCAGGAGGAGGCTGAGAAGATGAAGCAGGTGGCGGAGGAGGCTGCGCGGCTGAGCGTGGCGGCTCAGGAGGCGGCACGGCTGCGGCAGCTGGCAGAGGAGGACCTGGCTCAGCAGCGGGCCCTGGCAGAGAAGATGCTCAAGGAGAAGATGCAGGCAGTACAGGAGGCCACGCGGCTCAAGGCTGAGGCGGAGCTGCTGCAGCAACAGAAGGAGCTGGCCCAGGAGCAGGCCCGCCGGCTCCAAGAGGACAAGGAGCAGATGGCTCAGCAACTGGCACAGGAGACGCAAGGCTTCCAGCGGACCCTGGAGACTGAGCGGCAACGGCAGCTGGAAATGAGCGCGGAGGCAGAGCGGCTCAGGCTGCGTGTGGCCGAGATGAGCCGGGCCCAGGCTCGCGCGGAGGAGGACGCCCAGCGCTTCCGGAAGCAGGTGGAGGAGATCGGCGCAAAGTTGCACCGCACAGAGCTCGCCACGCAGGAGAAGGTGACGCTGGTGCAGACGCTGGAGACCCAGCGGCAGCAGAGCGACCGGGATGCCGATCGCCTGAGGGAGGCCATTGCGGAGCTCGAGCGCGAGAAGGACAAGCTCAAGAAGGAGGCTGAGCTGTTGCAGCTCAAGTCTGAGGAGGTATCTTGCGGCGGAGGGCAGCGACCTGGGGTGGGGTCTGCTCTGGGGAGGGTGCACCTGGCCGGGTGTCCCTGACCACCCTCTACCCTCTTGACAGATGCAGACGGTGCAGCAGGAGCAACTGCTGCAGGAGACGCAGGCCTTGCAGCAGAGCTTTCTCTCTGAGAAGGACAGCCTGCTGCAGCGGGAGCGCTTCATTGAGGAGGAGAAGGCCAAGCTGGAGCGGCTCTTCCAGGACGAGGTGGCCAAGGCACAGAAGTTGCAGGAGGAGCAGCAGCGACAGCAGCAACAAATGCAGCAGGAGAGCAGCAGCTGCTGGCCAGCATGGAGGAGGCACGGCGGCGGCAGCACGAGGCTGAGGAGGGCGTGCGGCGCAAGCAGGAGGAGCTGCAGCTACTGGAGCAGCAGCGGCAGCAGCAGGAGCAGCTGCTGGCGGAGGAGAACCGCCGGCTGCGAGAACGGCTGGAGCACCTGGAGGAGGAGCATCGGGCTGCACTGGCCCACTCCGAGGAGATCACCGCTGCTCAGGCGGCAGCCACCAGAGCCCTGCCCAACGGCCAGGACGTGGCCGACGGCCCAGCTGCAGAGCCAGAGCATGCCTTTGAGGGCCTGCGGCAGAAGGTGCCGGCCCAGCAGCTGCAGGAGGCGGGCATCCTGAGCACAGAGGAGCTGCAGCGGCTGGCGCAGGGCCACACCACGGTGGCTGAGCTCACGCAGCAGGAGAACGTGCGCCGCTACCTGCAGGGCCACAGCAGCATCTCCGGTCTACTACTGAAGCCTGCCAATGAGAAGCTGACCATCTATGCCGCCCTGAGGAGGCAGCTGCTGAGCCCGGGTACAGCTCTCATCCTGCTTGAGGCCCAGGCAGCTTCAGGCTTCCTCCTGGACCCAGTGCGGAACAGGCGGCTGACTGTCACTGAGGCCGTGAAGGAGGGCGTCGTGGGCCCTGAGCTGCACCACAAACTGCTGTCGGCCGAGCGTGCGGTCACCGGCTACAAGGACCCATACACCGGGGAGCAGATCTCCCTTTTCCAGGCCATGAAGAAGGACCTCATCGTGCGTGAGCACGGCATCCGCCTCTTGGAGGCTCAGATCGCCACGGGTGGCATCATCGACCCTGTGCACAGCTACCGCGTGCCCATAGACGTGGCCTACAAGCGTGGCTACTTCGATGAGGAGATGAATCGTGTCCTGCAGGATCCCAGCGACGACACCAAGGGCTTCTTTGACCCCAACACGCATGAGAACCTCACTTACCTGCAGCTACTGGAGCGCTGCGTGGAGGACCCTGAGACAGGCCTGCGGCTGCTGCCGCTCACAGATCAGCTGCCAAGGGTGGTGAGCTGATCTACACTGACTCAGAGGCCCGGGATGTGTTTGAGAAGGCCACTGTGTCAGCGCCATTTGGCAAGTTCCAGGGCAAAACAGTGACCATCTGGGAACTCATCAACTCCGAGTACTTCACAGCTGAGCAGCGGCGGGACCTCCTGCGGCAGTTCCGCACGGGCAAGGTCACCGTGGAGAAGATCATCAAGATCGTCATCACCGTCATCAAGGAGCACGAGCAGAAGGGCCAGCTCTGCTTCCAGGGCCTGCGCGCCCTGGTCCCTGCTGCCGAGCTGCTTGAGAGCGGCATCATCGACTGGGACCTCTTCCGCCAGCTGCAGCTGGGCGAGCGCTCTGTACAGGAGGTGGCTGAGGTGGAAGGTGTGCGGCGGGCCCTGCGGGGTTCAGATGTCATTGCAGGCGTATGGCTGGAGGAGGCGAGACAGAAGCTAAGCATTTATGAGGCTCTGAAGAAAGAGCTGCTGCAGCCGGAGGCAGCCGTGGCCCTGCTCGAGGCCCAGGCTGGCACCGGGCACATCATTGACCCTGCCACCAGCGCACGGCTGACTGTGGATGAGGCGGTGCGCGCCGGTCTGGTGGGCCCTGAGCTGCACGAGAAGCTGCTGTCTGCTGAGAAGGCTGTGACTGGCTACAAGGACCCCTACTCAGGGCAGAGTGTGTCCCTGTTCCAGGCCCTAAAGAAGGGCCTCATTCCAAGGGAGCAGGGCCTGCGTCTACTGGATGCCCAGCTGTCCACAGGGGGTACTGTGGACCCCAGCAAGAGCCACCGTCTGCCGCTGGATGTCGCCTGTGCCCGCGGGTACCTGGATAAGGAAACCAGCACCGCCTTGTCAGCGCCCAGAGATGACGCCAAGACCTACTACGACCCCCGTACTTGGGAGCCGGTCACCTACAGCCAGCTCCAGCAACAGTGCCGCCCTGACCCGCTGACAGGACTGAGTCTGCTGCCGCTCTCAGAGGAAGCAGCCCGGGCCAGGCAGCAGGAGCTCTACTCTGAGGTCAGGCCCGCGAGGCCTTCCAGAAGGCCACTGTCGAGGTCCCTGTGGGCAGCTTCCAGGGCCGGGCAGTGACCATCTGGGAGCTCATCAACTCAGAGTACTTCACGGCCGAGCAGAGACAGGAGCTGCTACGGCAGTTCCGCACGGGCAAGGTCACCATGGAGAAGATCATCAAGATCGTCATCACCATTGTGGAGGAGGTGGAGACCACGCGGCGTGAGAGGCTCTCCTTCAGTGGTCTCCGTGCCCCGGTGCCGGCCAGCGAGCTCCTGGCCGCCGGCATCCTCAGCAGCTCCCAATTTGAGCAGCTCAAGGACGGCAAGACATCAGTCAAGGACCTGTCAGAGCTGGACTCAGTGCGGACCCTCCTCCAGGGCAGCGGTTGCCTGGCTGGCATCTACCTGGAGGAGTCTAAGGAGAAGGTGACCATCTATGAGGCCATGCGACGGGGACTGCTCAGGCCCAGCACTGCCATCCTCCTGCTTGAGGCGCAGGCGGCCACGGGCTTCCTGGTGGACCCTGTGAGGAACCAGTGCCTGTACGTCCACGAGGCTGTGAAGGCTGGTGTTGTGGGCCCAGAGCTGCATGAGAAGCTGCTGTCGGCCGAGAAGGCCGTGACCGGGTACAAGGACCCCTATTCGGGCAGCACCATCTCCCTCTTCCAGGCCATGAAGAAGGGCCTGGTCGTCAGAGAGCACGGCATCCGCCTGCTGGAGGCCCAGATCGCTACAGGCGGCATCATCGACCCGGTGCACAGCCACCGCGTGCCTGTGGACGTGGCCTACCAGCGCGGCTACTTCGATGAGGAGATGAACTGCGTGCTGGAGGACCCCAGCGATGACACCAAGGGCTTCTTTGACCCCAACACGCACGAGAATCTCACATACAGGCAGCTGCTGGAGCGCTGCGTGGAGGACCCTGAGACGGGCCTGCGGCTTCTGCCACTGAAAGGGCCAGAGAAGGCAGAGGTGGTGGAGACCACGCGGGTGTACACCGAGGAGGAGACGCGGAGGGCCTTTGAGGAGACACAGATCGACATCCCCGGGGGCGGCAGCCATGGGGGCTCCACCATGTCCCTGTGGGAGGTGATGCAGTCCGACCTGATCCCCGAGGAGCAGCGGGCCCAGCTGATGGCCGACTTCCAGGCTGGCCGTGTGACCAAGGAGCGCATGATCATATCATCATTGAGATCATCGAGAAGACCGAGATCGTGCGCCAGCAGAACCTAGCGTCCTACGACTACGTGCGCCGCCGCCTCACGGCCGAGGACCTGTACGAGGCCCGGGTCATCTCGCGCGAGTCCTACAGCTTGCTCCGGGAGGGTACCAGGAGCCTCCGCGAGGTGCTGGAGGCTGAGTCTGCCTGGCGCTACCTCTACGGCACGGGCTGTGTAGCTGGCGTCTACCTGCCTGGCTCCAGGCAGACCCTCACCATCTACCAGGCCCTCAAGAAGGGGCTGCTGAGCGCTGAGGTGGCCCGCCTGCTGCTGGAGGCGCAGGCGGCCACGGGCTTCCTGCTGGACCCGGTGAAGGGCGAGCGGCTGACTGTGGATGAAGCTGTGCGGAAGGGCCTGGTGGGCCCCGAGCTGCATGACCGGCTGCTGTCGGCCGAGCGGGCTGTGACTGGCTACCGTGACCCCTACACGGAGCAGACCATCTCACTCTTCCAGGCCATGAAGAAGGACCTGATCCCTGCCGAGGAGGCCCTGCGGCTGCTGGATGCTCAGCTGGCTACGGGCGGCATTGTGGACCCACGCCTGGGCTTCCACCTCCCACTGGAGGTGGCCTACCAGCGTGGCTACCTCAACAAGGACACACACGACCAGCTGTCGGAGCCCAGTGAGGTTCGCAGCTACGTGGACCCCTCCACGGACGAGCGCCTCAGCTACACACAGCTGCTCCGGCGCTGCCGCCGTGATGAAACCAGCGGCCTGTTCCTCCTGCCACTCTCAGACGCCCGCAAGCTGACCTTCCGTGGCCTGCGCAAGCAGATCACGGTGGAGGAGCTGGTGCGCTCGCATGTCATGGACGAGGCCACGGCACAGCGGCTGCAGGAGGGCCTGACGTCCATCGAGGAGGTCTCCAAGAATCTGCAGAAGTTCCTCGAGGGCACTAGCAGCATTGCTGGTGTCCTTGTCGACGCCACCAAGGAGCGGCTGTCGGTGTACCAGGCCATGAAGAAGGGCATCATTCGTCCCGGACGGCCTTCGAGCTCCTGGAGGCCCAGGCGGCCACTGGCTACGTCATCGACCCCATCAAGGGGCTCAAGCTGACCGTGGAGGAGGCTGTGCGCATGGGCATCGTGGGCCCTGAGTTCAAGGACAAGCTGCTGTCGGCTGAGCGCGCCGTCACCGGCTACAAGGACCCCTACTCCGGGAAGCTCATCTCCCTCTTCCAGGCCATGAAGAAGGGCCTCATCCTCAAGGACCACGGCATCCGCCTGCTGGAGGCCCAGATCGCCACAGGCGGCATCATCGACCCCGAGGAGAGCCACCGCCTACCCGTGGACGTGGCCTACCAGCGTGGCCTCTTTGATGAAGAGATGAATGAGATCCTCACCGACCCCTCGGACGATACCAAGGGCTTCTTCGACCCCAACACGGAGGAGAACCTCACTTACCTGCAGCTGATGGAGCGCTGTGTCACTGATCCCCAGACGGGGCTGCGACTCCTGCCCCTGAAGGAGAAGAAGAGGGAGCGGAAAACGTCCTCCAAGTCCTCAGTGCGTAAGCGGCGCGTGGTCATTGTGGACCCCGAGACGGGTAAGGAAATGTCCGTGTACGAGGCCTACCGCAAGGGCCTCATCGACCACCAGACCTACCTGGAGCTGTCGGAGCAGGAGTGTGAGTGGGAGGAGATCACCATCTCATCCTCGGATGGCGTGGTCAAATCCATGATCATCGACCGCCGCTCAGGCCGCCAGTATGACATCGATGAGGCCATCGCCAAGAGCTTCATTGACCGCTCAGCACTGGACCAGTACCGCGCCGGCACGCTGTCCATCACCGAGTTCGCTGACATGCTCTCGGGCAACGCTGGCGGCTTCCGCTCGCGCTCATCCTCCGTGGGGTCGTCGTCCTCCTACCCCATCAGCCCGGCCGTCTCCAGGACCCAGCTGGCCTCCTGGTCTGACCCCACGGAGGAGACAGGCCCTGTGGCTGGCATCCTGGACACTGAGACTCTGGAGAAGGTGTCCATCACAGAGGCCATGCACCGCAACCTGGTGGACAACATCACGGGCCAGCGGCTGCTGGAGGCACAGGCCTGCACTGGGGGCATCATTGACCCCAACACTGGCGAACGCTTCCCTGTCACTGACGCTGTCAACAAAGGCCTGGTGGACAAGATCATGGTGGACCGCATCAACCTGGCCCAGAAGGCCTTCTGCGGCTTTGAGGACCCGCGCACCAAGACCAAGATGTCGGCCGCCCAGGCCCTGAAGAAGGGCTGGCTCTACTACGAGGCAGGGCAGCGCTTCCTGGAGGTGCAGTATCTGACGGGTGGCCTGATTGAGCCTGACACGCCAGGCCGCGTGCCCCTGGACGAGGCCCTGCAGCGCGGCACAGTGGACGCCCGCACCGCCCAGAAGCTGCGTGACGTCAGTGCGTACTCCAAGTACCTCACCTGCCCCAAGACCAAGCTCAAGATCTCCTACAAGGACGCACTGGACCGCAGCATGGTGGAGGAGGGCACAGGGCTGCGGCTGCTGGAGGCAGCTGCCCAGTCCAGCAAGGGATACTACAGCCCCTACAGCGTCAGTGGCTCCGGCTCCACCACCGGCTCGCGCTCCGGCTCACGCACCGGCTCCAGGGCTGGCTCCCGTCGAGGCAGCTTTGATGCCACGGGCTCAGGCTTCTCCATGACCTTCTCCTCCTCCTCCTACTCCTCCTCAGGCTATGGCCGCCGCTACGCCTCGGGGCCCACGTCCTCTCTGGGGGGCCCCGAGTCCGCGGCAGCCTGACCCCTCCTGCTCCCTGCCTCCCGCTCTGCATGTGGCCTCCTGCCCAGGCGCTGGGGTCTCTTTAACATTGAAAAGTGTCTTCCTCCCAAGCGGTGCCTAAAGTTTAACCAAAAAGACTAGACTAACGTATTAATATATATCTGCTGTCTAGACAGCCTGTCTCCCGGGGACGGGGCCAGTCCAGCCCCACTGACCACTCCACCCCCCGGGTCTCCCTGCTCCTCTTTACCTGCCACTCACCACAGCCAGGTGCCTTGGAGGGTCCAGAGGTGGGCCCCCCAGCTCAACCCTCCCATCTCCCCAGGGGATCCGTCTGGGCGAGCTTCCCCCAGCCCTGTAGACCAGCCCCACCCAACCCCCAGCCCAGCCTGCCTGGGCAGCGGACGCAGCCCCTAGCAGCAGGGCCTGGTGGCAACATCACGGGCCAGCGGCTGCTAGAGGCACAGGCCTGCACTGGGGGCATCATTGACCCCAACACTGGCGAACGCTTCCCTGTCACTGACGCTGTCAACAAAGGCCTGGTGGACAAGATCATGGTGGACCGCATCAACCTGGCCCAGAAGGCCTTCTGCGGCTTTGAGGACCCGCGCACCAAGACCAAGATGTCGGCCGCCCAGGCCCTGAAGAAGGGCTGGCTCTACTACGAGGCAGGGCAGCGCTTCCTGGAGGTGCAGTATCTGACGGGTGGCCTGATTGAGCCTGACACGCCAGGCCGCGTGCCCCTGGACGAGGCCCTGCAGCGCGGCACAGTGGACGCCCGCACCGCCCAGAAGCTGCGTGACGTCAGTGCGTACTCCAAGTACCTCACCTGCCCCAAGACCAAGCTCAAGATCTCCTACAAGGACGCACTGGACCGCAGCATGGTGGAGGAGGGCACAGGGCTGCGGCTGCTGGAGGCAGCTGCCCAGTCCAGCAAGGGATACTACAGCCCCTACAGCGTCAGTGGCTCCGGCTCCACCACCGGCTCGCGCTCCGGCTCACGCACCGGCTCCAGGGCTGGCTCCCGTCGAGGCAGCTTTGATGCCACGGGCTCAGGCTTCTCCATGACCTTCTCCTCCTCCTCCTACTCCTCCTCAGGCTATGGCCGCCGCTACGCCTCGGGGCCCACGTCCTCTCTGGGGGGCCCCGAGTCCGCGGCAGCCTGACCCCTCCTGCTCCCTGCCTCCCGCTCTGCATGTGGCCTCCTGCCCAGGCGCTGGGGTCTCTTTAACATTGAAAAGTGTCTTCCTCCCAAGCGGTGCCTAAAGTTTAACCAAAAAGACTAGACTAACGTATTAATATATATCTGCTGTCTAGACAGCCTGTCTCCCGGGGACGGGGCCAGTCCAGCCCCACTGACCACTCCACCCCCCGGGTCTCCCTGCTCCTCTTTACCTGCCACTCACCACAGCCAGGTGCCTTGGAGGGTCCAGAGGTGGGCCCCCCAGCTCAACCCTCCCATCTCCCCAGGGGATCCGTCTGGGCGAGCTTCCCCCAGCCCTGTAGACCAGCCCCACCCAACCCCCAGCCCAGCCTGCCTGGGCAGCGGACGCAGCCCCTAGCAGCAGGGCCATCGGGACCAGCACCTCTGTGTCTCCAGGATTGACCCGCTCGCTCTGAGTGGGCGGCAGCGAGTCCTGGTCACCCTCCTCTACTCGGCTGCTCAGGAAGCCCCTTCCCCACGGGAGGGTGAGGTCCCCGAGCAGACCCAGCCGGCCCAGGCCAGGCCCCCCAGACCCCAGGCCTCTGGCTTCAGCCTTCCAGTCTCAGCTCCCTAGTAAGTGCCTTCTGTGTCCCCCTTCGCACCCCAGGCCCCAAGGACCCAGACCTGGGGTGGGAGACAGACCCTCCTGGTGAAAGGCTTGCCACTGCCCAGCTCTCAGGCGTGCCGGCCAGGTACAGCGGGTCCCCCGTAGGTTTCTGCCCACCCTGGGCCCAGCGCCCCCCAAGGCCTGTGGGATACCCCTCCCCCGGGTGCTGACTGCCTGCCTCTCCCAGGGAGCCTCAGCCCCCGACTGGGCCCGGGATGTGGCCGAGGCGGGCCGTGCCAACTAGGCCACCCCACCGGTGCCACCCGCTCCTGCTCCATCACCCTGGGCCCTGGTGGCTCCACCCCCGCCTCCACCCTCCGACTGAGCTTTGCATGTTCCACTAACCCAGGGAGGTGGCAGGTGGAGGCGCTCAGCTTCGGCTGCATCCGAGGGCAGAACACTAACCTGACCATGGCGGGCCTGCCATGCTCGCCCCAATAAAAGCAATTCCAACCACCCTGTGGTCCTGTGTCCCTTTTTGTCCAGAGCTCAGTGGCGTGTCAGGTAAGGGTGCTGCAGCCCCAGGTTCTGAGCTTGGCCTGGGTGAAGACGCTGGCTGGAGGCTACGCACTCAGAGAGTGCCCCAGGCTGAGGGACCCAGAGCACAAGGAGGTACAGGCCCAGCTAGCAGGGTTCTGCCTGAGCAGCACCCAGGCTGGGTTTGTGACGGGCACTTACACCTGAGGTGAGGTGCTTCAGTCAGTCACTGACTGTGCCCCCTGGGTACGTGGTCCGGTTTGGCCAAGGGTAGCCATCCAGAGCAGAGAAGGCAATGGCAACCCACTCCCGTACTCTTGCCTGGAGAACCCCAGGGATGAGGAGGCCTGGTGGGCTGCCGTCTGTGGGATTGCACAGAGCTGGACATGACTGAAGTGAATTAGCAGCAGCAGCAAGCAGCCGTCCAGAGAAGGGGGCAGTTGTGAGCACAGGTGGTGGTCGGTGGGCAGAGCATCAGCATCTCTGCCGCGGCCTCCCCTCCATGCCCCTGCTCATCATGTTCAGTTGATTCCAACTTCTCCAGGATTCGTTCTGGGAGAACTTTAAAGAGGAGGGTGAATGGGTCAGCCACAGCCCCACTGAAGTCCTCCCTGAGCTATCTCCCTACTCTGCCTGGGGAGAGCCAGTCCCTCATCCCCACGGGTGATTCTTGGTCCCATACCCTTGGGCTCTCCTTTCTTGCCCACTTGCAGTTAAAACAGCCTGCCCAGGGCATCAACCCTTCCTCTGTGTGTTGGTCAGGGGTCTCCCAGCCAGGGCAGTGCCCACTGGGCCAGCTGGCCTCCCATGAAAAACAGCTGCTGTGCTGGGTGGCCACTGAGGCCGTGAGTCAAGGGAACCCCCACCCTGCCCCGCACAGCCATGTCTTCCCTCGCTGACCAGGACCACGAGGGTCTCACTGATAGGTTGCAGGGACAAGCAGCATGTGCCCCAGCGGGTCCCAGGCCTAAGGGGGGCGCATCTCAGCCTCCTCTCTTGGGGTCCTTGGCTTGAGGTCCCGCCTACATGCCATCCTATGGGAGTCAGCTGCGCCAGGCCAGCAGCTTCCAGAGGGCCTGGCATCCTGTGGCCCTGGATCCGTGCAGCCCCCCTTGACGGAAGTGGCTCTGAGGTTCGAGGGGATGTTTCAAGGACCTCGGGGCGACCGAGAGGCAGGGCAGCGAGCTGAAGTGGCCCATCTGCCCCTTGTTGCTAGCTGGTCTTTGGTTGCTGTCGCCTCCGGGGTCTTACTGGGAGGCTGCTGTGCACAGTGAGAGGGGCTGGGCCCGGCTGGGAGGGGCACCTCACCAGCCTGCACGGGGCCACCTCAGTGGGAGCCCACAGCCAAGCCGCGCAGGTCAGCCCAGTGGCTGCTCTGCATGGTGCTCCTAGCAGATGTTGGCATGACCTCACCCCATGAGACCCACACCTTGTTCACTCTTGCTCCCCTCAGGCCCTGACCCGCCAGCCAGTCCATGCCGCCCAGGAGCCACTCGCCTCTCCTCTTGGGGGGCGGGGGTAATGGGGTGGGGGAAGCATGCAGTGCAGCACTGAGGCTCCGGCCCAGGCTTTCCTTCACTGCAGATGACATGCTCTTCTATATAGAAAATCTTAAGAAATCTGCTAAAAAACTATGAAAGACAATAAACGAGTTCAGCAAGTTTGTGAGATACAGATCAATATACAAAAGCCAATTATATTTATATACATTTATAATAATCTGAAAATTAAGAAAAGCATTCCATTTAAATAGTATCAGAAAGAGTAAACTTGGGAATAAATCTAGCAAAAGTCATGAAAAAGTTATATTCTGAAAATTACAAAGCACTGTTGAAAAAAATTAAAGAACTAAATAAATAGAAAGACATCTCATTTTCATGGATTGGAAGATTTAATATTGTTCAGGCAACAGTATTCAAATTGATCTACAAATTCAATCTCGATAACAATTCCACCTAGATTCTTTGCAGAAATTAACAGATCAATCCTAAAATTCATACAGATATTAAGGAATTCAGAATACTCAGTGCAATCTTGAAAAAATGATCAAAACTGGAGAAATCACACTTCCCTTTCAAATTTACCTCAAAGCTACAGTGACCAAAGCAATGTGATATTGGCATGAGGACAGACATATAGTTAGATAAAAGAGAACAGAGAGTCCAAAAATAAGCACATATTACCCAGTTCTGTGGTTGTAATTATGGTCCACTGATTTTTTACAAGGATGCTGTTCCTTTCAGTAGGAAAAAGAACAGTCTTTTCAACAAATGGTGCTAAGAAAACTGGATATCCGTCTGCAGAAGAATGAAACTACACCCCTACCTCACACTGTACATATAAACTAACTCAGGATGGATCAAATACCAAACGTGTTTAAGAATAAAATGTAAGTATTCATGACCTTAGATTAGACAATAATTTTTTTGTCTTTTGACCCTGCAGCATGCTGGATCTTAGCTCTCCAAACAGGAATCAAACCCAAGCCCCCCGCAGTGCAAATGCAGGATCTTAACCACTAGATGGCCAGGGAAATGCCAGATGTGTATAAGAGACAGGGTCAGCCCAGTGGCTGCTCTGCATGGTGCTCCTAGCAGATGTTGGCATGACCTCACCCCATGAGACCCACACCTTGTTCACTCTTGCTCCCCTCAGGCCCTGACCCGCCAGCCAGTCCATGCCGCCCAGGAGCCACTCGCCTCTCCTCTTGGGGGGCGGGGGTAATGGGGTGGGGGAGCATGCAGTGCAGCACTGAGGCTCCGGCCCAGGCTTTCCTTCACTGCTGTCAGCCCAACACACCACATCCGCCATGGTGGGCCAGGCCAGGCTTCCTCCTCCTCCAGTCTAGTCGCAGGGACCCCTGCAAGACTGTCGTCTAGCGGTTGTGGTGGGCACAGGGGTATGGGCCACCTGCTCATGTTGCCTCCGGCTCTGCGTGAGCCTGAGCTGGTTTCCACCCTGCTCACCCCAGGGCCTCCGCCAGCTGCTTGGCTTTGTGTCGGCGTGTCTGTCAGGGGGAGTCAGCTGTGCAGACCCACCAGCCTCGGGAGCATCCTAGGACCAGCCCTGGGGAGACCACACGTGCTCCATCCTCACTTCCAAGCCAAGGCTCCCCTGGGCCTCTCCAGCAACCTCGGGTCACAGCCTTGCTGCCTGTGTTCTTTTAAGGGTAGTACAGGGCAGGACTTAACCCTGACCCGCACCCACCATATCTGTGTGCTCCCCAACCCTGCATGCAGCCTGAGCACCATCCACCCCAGGTGCCAGGACTGCCAGCGTCCACCCCCTACAGGAGATAAGCGGGTGGGCGTTGCAGCCCCAGGCTCCACTGCGGAGGATGCTTCCTGAGACCACAGGTGACACCAGCTCTCTCAGGTCAGTTCTGAGACGCAGAGCCCAAGAAGGCGATCCATGTGCTTCTGGTGGGGTGGGGGGCTCTGAGGGACGATGTGTGGAAAGAATCCGGTAGAGCCACTGGGTGAAGATGTGGTCTCTGCAAAGCCTCCGGCGGCCTGTCCTGGGGTCCAGGCCTCAGTGAGCTGTTTCTCCGGTGACAGGTTTTCTGGGCTGATATCTCCCATCTCCCAGCCGTTGGCTGTGGGCTGCCCTGGGGTGGGCACCTTGAGTGGGGCAGCTCTCGCTGAACAGGCTGGTGCGAGTCCTTGGCAGCTGGGGATGGGCATGCCCACCCCCAAACAGGCCCTGAGTGGATCGCCAGCTGCACCTGCTCCAACAAATCCAGATCCAGATCCCGAGGAAAACCCTCCGCCTGTAACTTTTCCAGCTGAGACCTCAGGCACCTGAATCCTCAGGTGAGCAATGAAGCCACACTCCAATGTGGGGGCAACACTGCCCCAAGGAGTCTGCTGAGCCTAACCAGACCAAGTCTCAGTCCCAGAAGACCCTCGGGAGTGGGGCACGCTCTGGGCTGCACAGGCTGGCTCTGCATGACCCCCGCTTCCCCGTGGCTCTGCTTAGCGAGCACATCTCTGGGAACACCCCTCCATGGCAGATGCTGGCGGGGGAACCTCCTCAGATCAGGAAAACCATCCACTGCACGTTCATAGCTTCAGGTCTTCGTCTTCTGCTTTCTGGGGAAGCCCATGAGGAGAAACATTAAGTCCCTGGCCCCAGGTTGGCTGTGTCTGTGCCTGGCATGAGCAAACACAACCTTCTCTGGGCATCTTATCTCCAATGTCTTGCAGAATTCCCACAGATAAAACCCAGTCTTTGAAACACCATCTCACGTTTCAAAATTGTAAGACAAGTGAAAACAAGCCATTATGAACAAATCAGCACAAGCAAAAGCAGAATTAGAACCCAAAGGACTTAGGACATTGGAATTATTCAATAAAGAATATATATTGATAGTAAGTGTGTTGAAAATGACTATGAAGGAGAGAGAATTTATAAGTGAGACTTACTGATTGTAAAGGAGAAGATTGTAAATTAATTCAGATGAACTATTAGGAATGAAGTGCTTCCCTGGTGGCTCAGCTGGTAAAGAATCTGCCTGCAATGCAGGAGACCTGGGTTCGATCCCTGGGTTAGGAAGATCTCCTGGAGAAGGGAAAGGCTACTCACTCCAGTATTCTGGCCTGGAGAAGGGAAAGGCTACTGACTCCAGTATTCTGGCCTGGAGAATTCCACGGACTGTATAGTCCATGGGGTCGCAAGGAGTCGGACATGACAGAGCGACTGTCACTCACTGGGAATGAAACATTAAACATTTAAACCTCAATGGATTCATTCAACGGTGGATTAGACATAAGTTGAAGGATGTTAAATTCGAAGGTAAATCTGAATGAATGACTCAGAATTCATCCCAGGTAAGGGCAATGAGAAAGAGGATAGCAGACATCTTATAACAAAATATTCTACACTGGTCTAACTGTAGTTCTAGAAGAAGACTTCAAAACACACATGGAGATAATTTTTGAAGAAATAAAAGCTGATAATTATTTTCCAAATTGATGAAAAACATGAATCATTATATTAAAGAAGCGCAGTAAAATTCAATCATGGCAAGTGACATATTTGTATCAAAACACACCAACACAATTATAGAGAACTAAAGACAAAGAAAATTTTTTATTATTACTTTTTAGCTATACCATGTGGCTTGCAGGATCTTAGTTACCTGACCAGGGATTGAAATAGGGACCATGATAGTGAAAGCATCGAGTCCTAACCACTGGACCACCAGGGAATCCCCCTGAGGAAAAATTTCACAGCAGCCCAGAGTAGAAAAGAGCTTACTTACAGAGTGATGGCATTTCAACTCATTGGCAAAAGGGGGAATCTTCTTAAAGTGCGAGCCAGGCGTCCTGGACCTTCTGGAAATGTGGCTCTGGGGGTCTGCTGCAGGTCCACCGGGTCAAATCTGCATTTTAACAAACATACACTTTGAATGCCATTTAAAATTAGCTTTCAGAATATAGTTCAAGATGTACAAAAAAATAGTGGTAATACAGAAAGTTCCCATATATTCCACACTCAGTTTTAACATCTAGTAACATGATAAACATGTCACAATTAGTGAACCAATATGTTATTGTCACTTAAAGTTTGTATTCTATTCAGATTTTCTTACTTTTTACACGACCTTCTCCTGTTACAGGACCTCTCCTGGATACCACATTATATTTAGTCATCATATTGCCTTAGGCCCCTCTTGGCTTTGACAGTTTCGCAAACTTTCTTTGAGGCAGTTTTGAGGACTGGTTATGCATTCCCCACACTGATGCTTGAGAAGCACAGGGCTAAATTTGTGCCAAGTTTTACCACTTAAGAAATAAGGTGAATAACAACAACAAAAAAGAAATAAGGTGAATAACAATGTCCCCCATTTCCACTTCTACTCAGCATTGTATCTAGCCTGGGCAGTAAAGCAAAAATGAAACAAAAGCAAGATTGGAAAGACAGCAGTAAAACTCTATTTGCAGATGACATGCTCTTCTATATAGAAAATCTTAAGAAATCTGCTAAAAAACTATGAAAGACAATAAACGAGTTCAGCAAGTTTGTGAGATACAGATCAATATACAAAAGCCAATTATATTTATATACATTTATAATAATCTGAAAATTAAGAAAAGCATTCCATTTAAATAGTATCAGAAAGAGTAAACTTGGGAATAAATCTAGCAAAAGTCATGAAAAAGTTATATTCTGAAAATTACAAAGCACTGTTGAAAAAAATTAAAGAACTAAATAAATAGAAAGACATCTCATTTTCATGGATTGGAAGATTTAATATTGTTCAGGCAACAGTATTCAAATTGATCTACAAATTCAATCTCGATAACAATTCCACCTAGATTCTTTGCAGAAATTAACAGATCAATCCTAAAATTCATACAGATATTAAGGAATTCAGAATACTCAGTGCAATCTTGAAAAAATGATCAAAACTGGAGAAATCACACTTCCCTTTCAAATTTACCTCAAAGCTACAGTGACCAAAGCAATGTGATATTGGCATGAGGACAGACATATAGTTAGATAAAAGAGAACAGAGAGTCCAAAAATAAGCACATATTACCCAGTTCTGTGGTTGTAATTATGGTCCACTGATTTTTTACAAGGATGCTGTTCCTTTCAGTAGGAAAAAGAACAGTCTTTTCAACAAATGGTGCTAAGAAAACTGGATATCCATCTGCAGAAGAATGAAACTACACCCCTACCTCACACTGTACATATAAACTAACTCAGGATGGATCAAATACCAAACGTGTTTAAGAATAAAATGTAAGTATCATGACCTTAGATTAGACAATAATTTTTTTGTCTTTTGACCCTGCAGCATGCTGGATCTTAGCTCTCCAAACAGGAATCAAACCCAAGCCCCCCGCAGTGCAAATGCAGGATCTTAACCACTAGATGGCCAGGGAAATGCCCTAGGCAGCAAGTTTTTGATATAACACCAAGCACAAACAACCAATGGTCGTTTGAAACAACAGATAAATTTGACTCTATAGAAATTTAAAACTTTTATATATCAAAGGAATCATCGAGAAAATGAAAAGAAAATCCATAATGTGGGGGAAAATATTTAGATATGTCATATAATCTGAGAAGGATCTTGAATTCCTAAAGAATACCTACAACTCAATAATAAAAACACAAAAGTCCAATTTTAAAATGGGCAAAGGAGCTCAACAGACATTTCTCCAGAGAAGACCTGCACGTGTCCAAAAAGCATATGAAAAGGTACCTAATGTCATCAGCCATCAGCCAGAGAGATGCAAATCAAAACTACAGTGAGATACCACTTCCCAGGCAGTACAATGGCTGTGACAGAAAAGAAAAACAACAGGAGAGGCTGTGGGGAAACTGGGACTCTTAGACATTGTTGGTGAAAACGTAAAGTACTACTGCAGCTTTGAGAATCAGCAGCTTCTGTCAGTTTCCCAAAAGTCAAACAGAAAGTCACCATGTGACCCAGCAATACCCCTCCTACACACCTATCCATGAAAAGTGACATGTGTCCACACAGAAACTCATACACAGGTGTTCACAGAAGCCAAAAAGCAGAAGCGTGCCAAGCGTCCATCAGACGATGATGGAGAAATGACAGGTAGGGAATCCACACAGCGGAAGATCACTTAGCTAAGATAAGAACAGGGCACTAACATGCGCTACCCCATGGATGAGCCTTGAAAATATTATGCTTCGTTAAAGAAGCCAGTGATAAAAGACCACTAGAGTATGAGGCCGTTTATGAGAAATGTCCAGAATAGGTAAGCCCCACATGCCAAGAGGCAAAACAAAACAAAACAGAACACCTACAAAACATTTCTGAGAGAAATTGGAAAACTCATCTGTGGAGAGACAGACCTTGTGCACAGATGGGAAAACTATACTGCTGAGATACTTCTTTCTGATCCAGACTGCAGAGTCAGTGCAACACAGCTCAGTTCCAGCAGTTTTTTTTGTATTTTAAAGAAATTGGCAAGCTAATCCTAAAATTCATGAGGATGCAAGGGTAAGAGTGGCCAAGACAAGCTTGAAAAGGACAAGCAAATTTGAAATACTTGCACTCTCTGACTTTAAGACTTATTGTGAAAAAAGTGAAAGGACTCAGTTGTGTCCAACTCTTTGTGACCCCATGGAATAGTCCATGGAATTCTCCAGGCCCCACAGGGATCAAACCTGTCTCCCATATTGCAGGAGTGTTCTTTACCATCTGAGCCACCAGGGATGCCCAAGAATACCAAAGTGGGTAACCTATCCCTTCTCCAACGGATGTTCCCAACCCAGGAATCAAACTGGGATCTCCTGCATTGCAGGCAGATTCTTTACCAGTTGAGCTACCAGGAAGTCCTACTTACTATAAAGGTATAGTAATTGAGACAGTGTGGAACTGATGTCAACATACATCAATAAAGCCCAGAAATAGAATCTTCTGGGCATGTATTGTCATATGATTTGAAGTAAAAATCACAAAAATCAGTCAGTGGAGCAAGGGTCATCTTTCATCAAATGATGCTGGAGCCACTGAATGTCTACATGCAGAAGACGAATCTCACATTGTTACAAAAATGAATTCAGAATGGATCATAATTGAGATCTAAAACTACAAAAATCTAAGAGGAGATATATGATAAAAATCTTTGTGAGCTTTTGGTTAAGCAAAGGGTTCTTAGACATAACACCAAAAGCATGGTCAACAGAGCACAAAATTGAAAAGTTAGACTTCATCAACATTAGGAATTTATGGGAATTCCGTGGCAGTTCAGTGGTTACGACTCCCCAGTTTCACTGCCGAGCACCTGGGTTTGATCCCTGGTTGGAACTAAGATCCCTCAAGGCAAGCCAAAGCTGTGCAGCCAAAAACAAAAAGCCACAGACTGGGAAATTGATACTTGTAAGTCACATCACTGATAAAGAAGTTGCATCTGGAATATATTAATACAAGGAACTCTCAACACTCAAGAAAAGGTAGCCATCCCAGCCTGAAAATGGGCAGAAGCTTTGAACAGCCACTTCAGGGATGAAGATGTAGAAATGGTGAACAGCACATGGAAGGATGCTTGGCTTCACCTGTCGTCAGGGAATCCAAATTAAACCTGTGATGACAGAACATCACACACCCACTAGAAAACCTGAAACAAAGCGAGTGCTGCTGGAGAGTTCAGGCCGCTGAAGCTCTAATATGAAGCTATTGGGGGTGGAGGTGGATGCTTCACTGCTTTGGAACGTCCCTTCAACCAGAATATTCCAGCATCTACCGCAGTTCGACGTATTCACCCAGCAGGAAGCAATGTGTCCGTGCAGAGACTTGGATATTCAGAGCAGCCTTCCTGGTAATGGCCCCAAACCGCAGGGTAACCAGATGTTCATCCACACGGTGGTGGGTAAACACGCTGGGCTGTGCACACCAGGAGAACAGCACAGCGGTGAAAGCTCACTGCTGATACCTGCAGCGCCATTGCTGCCTCTCAGGACACAGGCTGAACGAGAGCTGGACAACAAGAAAGCACGTGCTGTTTGATCCCATTTACACAAAGTTCTGGAAACACACATAACTCAGAGCGGTGGGAAGGGGCTCACTGGCTGCCCAGGGCTGGAGGACACTTGGGGGGCACGGGCAGCTGACAGTCAAAACGTACATGTCAGCAACCCCTGGTACCCGGCATTTTCACAAATAGGTCTCTACAGGGAGACTCTCATACAGGCCCAAGGAGACGCGGCCAATGTGCCTCATTTTTGGATGGAGAGTAAAGTTGGAAGAAAGCCACTATCAACGAAAAATTAAACAGTCAATCTGAGAAAGACATGGAAACTTTTATTTGAGCCAAATGTGAGGATTATAAGCTAGAAAGAGCGTGTCAGAAAACTCTGAGAACTGCTTCCTGGTTAGAAGTTGACACACAGGCTGTGTAAGTTGTATATGAGCAGAGGGCTGCATCTCAGACGTATTATTGACAGTTTCCCTAATCCAGGTCGAAGCACATCCCAGTGGGTCACGTGACCCATTACAAACTCAAGGAGGAATGTTATCTTTTAGGGAGTTGTCTCCTTGGTGCTGGAGAATGTTGCTCTTTGCGGTTGAGCAGGTATTTCTGCTGCTGGTGGAGTTTTGGTGGGTGTGTAATGCAGATACGTGATGCACCCTGGGGGAGAGACTTCTTGTTTAACTTTTTCTTTCCCTGCCATGAAGTGTGAATTGGATTTCACACCATGTAACCCAAGTTACTTCCAGCAGGTGAATAGTCACGTATCGGAATAAGCAGAGGTTAAAATGAGAGAGAAACGGTGTGTTTAAAATATCAGACATCAGTAACGTGTCAAATGGAAGCATCCCTAGCTTAACATGTGTTAACCCACAAGGGTGTGGATCTTGGTTCATTCTGGACTTGGTTAAATAATCATGTTACAAATGGAAGAGAGATCCTTAAAAGAACGGAAGTACAGAGTCCTGGCCAGAAGCAGGGCAGAGGAGGAGCCTCTGACAAAGGGGTTCTTCACAAAGAGGCAACCCCCACAGATCCAGGCCGGGGACCACTGAGAACGTGTGTTATTTGGCAGACAGAAGACAGCCTCTCAGGCGGCTCTGAGGGACAGCTGCGGCGAGGTGAGGGAGGAGCCAGGATTTATAGCACTTATTGCAACACAGACCTGGCAGTCAGAACATCAAAAGATACTGTTCATTAAAGAAAACCAGACGACTCAGGTTTCTTTCTGTGTGTGGGAAGATGCGAGCGGCGGGGCTCACTGAAACCATTCCTTTGATCTGCACCTCGGTTCCCTGGGCCCAGCCTTCTCTGCTTGCTCACCTGGGTCCCCGCAGGCTGCTTCATGGGGCAAGTGCGGCTGCCAGCTGCCAGCTGTTGCTGCCACATCCTTTGTTTACTGATACACTGGGGACATTCTATATGACCTTCTTCACCCCCCCTTACTGCAGAACCAATTTCTCTCCCCTGTTTCTAAGGGAGTTTGTCTGCTGTTGATTCACCTGGTTCTTTAAGGTCCCCAGGTGACTGCATAATATCACAGATTTCATTGTTGAGACAGCGGACCCCAGCCAAGGAGCAGGCAGGCGCCAAGTAGTTCTGGAAGCCCAGTGGGCATCATACTCGTGCTGCTGGCAAGCCTGGCCTGGCCAGACTGCTCGGCTCCAGTTGGTCTAGGAATGGCTTGAGCTGTGCCCAGACGTAGCCAGAGTGCTGGCACCCTTGGGGGCCCCACCTTCAGGGCTGAGGCGGAGCCATCCCCCACCTAGAGCTGAGTTGTCCTCCAGGCGAAGCCCTTTGGGGACCCCATGTGCTGCTGGCAGAGGGCCTGACCTAGAGCAGGGGGAGCCCAGGCCAGAGGTAGCCCTGTTCAGTGAGGAGCGGACCATCTTGTCAACGAAGAGTCCTGGGAAGACAGGGTGTCCCTGTGCAGGAAGGAAGTGCAATGTTTACCTCATACTATATACAAAACTTAACTCAGAGTGGGTCAAAGATTTAATTTTAAGACCTAATACTATAAAGTCTTCTCTAGTGGTCCAGTGGCTAAGACTCAACACTGCCAGTGCAGAGAGCCTGAGTTTGAGCACTGGCCAGGGAACTAGATCCTGCTGCTGCAGCTGAGACCTGGTGCAGCCAAATCAATAAATATATATATATTAAAAACCTGTTAAACACAGAATAAAAAAGATGCATGACTTTGGATTTGGCAATGACTTCTTAGGTATGACACAAAAGGTATAGGCAACAAAAGAAAAAAACAAGGGAAATGAGACTTTATGAAAATTTAAAAATTTTGTTTATCTAAAGACACTATTGGCAGACTAAAAAGGCAACCCAAAGAATGGAAAAGAATCTTTGCAAGCCACATACCTGAGAAATGATTATAATTTAGAACATGTAGAGAACTCCTAAAACTCAACAGGAACAAAACAAACAACCCAGTTCAGTAATGGACAAAGGATTTGAACAGACATTTCTCTAAAGAAGATGTAGAGGTAGCCAGTTGTTCAGTCACTCAGTCGTGCCCAACTCTCTGTGACCCCATGGACTGCAGAATGCCAGGCCTCCCTGTCCATCACTAACTCCTGGAGCTTACTCAAACTCATATCCACTGAGTCAGGGATGGCATCCAACCATCTCATCCTCTGTTGTTCCCCTCTCCTCCTGCCGTCAATCTTTCCCAAAGTTAGGGTCTTTTCCAATGTGTCAGTTCTTTGCATCAGGGGCCAAAGTATTGGAGTTTCAGCTTCAGCATCAGTCCTTCCAATGAATATTCAGGACTGATTTCCTTTAGGATGGACTGGATGGATCTCCTTGCAGTCCAAGGGACTCTCAGGAGTCTTCTCCAACACCATAGTTCAAGGGCATCAAGTCTTGGGCACTCAGCTTTCTTTACAGTCCAACTCTCACATCCATATGTGACTACCGGAAACACCATAGCTTTAATTAGATGGACCTTTGTTGGCAAAGTAATGTCTCTGCTTCTTTAATATGCTGTCTAGGTTGGTCATAACTTTTTTTCCAAGGAGTGTGCTGAGGGGTCAGAGTCTCACTGCCTGCTCCTGCAGGGACAGCCTCACCTGAGGAACCACAGCCAAGAGGAGAAGGATGGGAGCTGGAAGCGGCTCCCCTCCTCATCCTGGCCTAAACTGAGTCTGCTGGACGCAGACGGTGGAGACATGGGTTTGCCCTCCACCCCCTCTCCAGGCTGGCGCTTCCCACTCTCCACCACCTCCAGGGTCCTGAGAATAGAGAGTGGCCACAGCTACACCAGGGTGGAGGGGCCACTCCGGCTGCTCCTCTGGGATCAACTCTATCTTCAGGGTTGGTCCAGGCCAGGCAGCAGGGGAGTGGGGAGAGCTCCGGGGTTCCTTGAGCGACTACAAGAGCCTCTTCTCTAAGGAGGCAGGGCAGTCACCTTTTTGATGCAGAGGATTGCAACTCATTTTCACTGTAACTATTCAGTCATCTCCCACAATTGATGGCTAAGAGGATGTTTATTAGGCGAGTTTTGAGCATTCTTTGGCATTGCCTTCTTTGGGATTGGAATGAAAACTGACCTTTCCAGTTGTATGGCCACTGCTGAGTTTTCCAAATTTGCTGGCATATTGAGTGCAGCACTTTCACAGCATCATCTTTCAGGATTTGATAGCTCAACTGGAATTCCATCACCTCCATTAGCTTTGTTCGTGGTGATGCTCCCTAAGGCCCACTTGACTTCACATTCCCGGTTGTCTGGCTCTAGGTGAGTGATCACACCATCGTGGTTATCTGGGTCGTGAAGATCTTTTTTGTATAGGTTCTTCTGTGTATTCTTGCCACCTCTTCTTAATGTCTTCTGCTTCTGTTAGGTTCATACCATTCTGTTGTTTATGGTGCCCATCTTTGCATGAAATGTTCCCTTGGTATCTCTAATTTTCTTGAAGAGATCTCTAGTCTTTCCCATTCTATTGTTTTCCTCTTTTGCTTTGCACTGATCACTGAGGAAGGCTTTCTTATCTCTCCTTGCTATTCTTTGGAAGTCTGTGTACAGATGGGTATATCTTTCCATTTCTCCTTTGCCTTTCACTTTTCTTCTTTTCTCAGCTATTTGTAAGCTTTCCTCAGACAACCATTTTTCCTTTTTGCATTTCTTTTTCTCATGGATGGTTTTGATAACATCCTCCTATACAATGTTGCGAACCTCTGTCCATAGTTCTTCAGGCACTCTGTCTGTCAGATCTAATCCCTTAAATCTATTTGTCACTTCCACTGTATAGTTGTAAGGGATTTGATTTAGGTCATACCTGAATGATCTCATGGTTTTCCCTACTTTCTTCAATTTAAGTCTGAATTTAGCAATAAGGAGTTCATGATCTGAGCCAGTCAGCTCCTGGTCTTGTTTTTGCTGACTGTATAGAGCTTCTCCATTTTCGGCTACAAAGAATATAATCACACTGATTTTGGTGTTGGCCATCTGGTGATGTCTATGTGTAGTCTTCTCTTGTGTTGTTGGAAGAGCGTGTTTGCTATGACCAGTGCATTCTCTTGGCAAAACTCTATTAGCCTTTGTACTCTATTGCCTCTGTACTCCAAGGCCAAATTTGCCTGTTACTCCAGGTATCTCATGACTTCCTACTTTTGCATTCCAGTCCCCTATAATGAAAAAGACATCTTTTTTGAATGTTAGTTCTAGAAGGTCTTGTAGGTCTTCATAGAACCTTTCAACTTCAGCTTCTTCAGCATTACTGGTTAGGACATAGACTCGGATTACTACAGTAATTGTAGTATTGAATTGTAGTATTGAAACCCTATTGAATTGTTTGCCTTGAAAACGAACAGAGATCATTCTGTCGTTTTTGAGACTGCACCCAAGGACTGTATTTTGGACTCTTTTGTTGACATGAGGGCTCCTCCATTTCTTCCAAGTGATTCTTCCCCACAGTAGTAGATATAATGGTCATCTGAGTTAAATTCACCCATTCCAGTCCGTTTGAGTTCACTGATTCCTAAAATGTTAATGTTCACTCTTGCTATATCCTGTTTGACCACTTCCAATTTGCCTTGACTCATGGACCTAACTTTCCAGGTTCCTACACAATATTGTTCTTTACAGCAGCGACTTTACTCCCATCACCAGTCATATCCACAGCTGGGTATTGTTTTTGCTTTGGCTCCGTCTCTTCATTCTTTCTGGAGTTATTTCTCCACTGATCTCCAGTAGTGTATCGGGCACCTGCCGACCTGGAGAGTTCATCTTCAATGTCTTATCTTTTTGCCTTTTCATACTGTCCATGGGGTTCTCAAGGCAAGAATACTGAAGTGGTTTGTCATTTCCTTCTCCAGAGAACCACATTTTGTCCGAACCCTCCACCAGGACCCATCTGTCTTGGGTGCCCCGACACAGCATGGCTCATAGTTTCATTGAGTTAGATAAAGCTGTGTCAAAGAATGCTCAAACTGCTGCACAGTTGCACTCATCTCACATGCTAGCAAAGTAATGCTCAAAATTCTCAAAGCCAGGCTTCAACAGTACATGAACCATGAACTTCCAGATGTTCAAGCTGAATTTAGAAAAGGCAGAGGAACCAGAGATCAAATTGCCAACACCCGTTGGATTATCAAAAAAGCTAGAGAGTTCCAGAAGAACATCTATTTCTGCTTTATTGACTACGCCAAAGCCTTTGACTGTGTGGATCACAAAAAACTGTGGGAAATTCTTCAAGAGATGGGAATACCAGACCACCTGACCTGCCTCCTGAGAAATCTGTATGCAAGTCAAGATGTAACAGAGAACTGGACAGGGAACAATAGACTGGTTCCAAATTGGGAAAGCACTACATCAAGGTTGCATATTGTCACCCTGCTCATTTAACTTATATACAGAGTACATCATGAGAGATTCTGGACTGGATGAAGCACAAGCTGGAATCAAGATTGCTGGGAGAAATATTAGTAACTTCAGATATGCAGACGACACCACCCTTATGGCAGAAAGTGAAGAAGAACTAAAGAGCCACTTGATGAAAGTGAAAGAGGAGAATGAAAACGTTGGGTTAAAACTCAACATTCAGAAAATTAAGATCAGGGCATCTGGTCCCATCACTTCATGGCAAACAAATGGGGAAACAGTGTCAGACTTTATTTTGGGGGGCTCCAAAATCACTGTAGATGGTGACTGCCGGCATGAAATTAAAAGACGCTTGCTCCTTGGAAGAAAAGCTATGACCAACCTAGACAGCATATAAAAAGCAGAGACAGTACTTTGTCAACAAAGGTCTGTCTAGTCAAAGCTATGATTTTTCCAGTGGTCATGTATGGATGTGAGAGTTGGACTGTGAAGAAAGCAGATTGACGAAAAATTGATGGTTTTGAACTGTGGTGTTGGAGAAGACTCTCAAGAGTCCCTTGGACTGCAAGGAGCTCCACCCAGTCCATCTTAAAGGAAATCATTCCTGAATATTCATTGGAAGGACAGATGCTGAAGCTGATGTGAAGAACTGACTCATTGGAAAAGACCCTGGTGCTGGAAAAGATTGAAGGCGGGAGGAGAAGGGGACGACAGAGGATGAGATGGTTGGATGGCGTCACTGACTCGATGGACATGAGTTTGAGTAAACTCCAGGAGTTGGTGATGGACAGGGAGGCCTGGAGTGCTGCAGTCCATAGGGTCGCAAAGAGTCAGACACAACAGAGGCTGACCTGAACTGATTATTACCTGGGTTCGATCCCTGGGTGGGGAAGATCCCCTGGAGAAGGAAATGGCAACCCAATTCAGTATTCTTGCCTGGAGAATCCCATGGACAGAGGAGCCTGGTGGGCTACAGTCCATGGGGTCGCAAAGAGTCGGACACAACTGAGCCACTTCACTTTCACTTTCAGAGTTTCCAGCAGGTGGCAGCACAGCGCCTCCTTCTAACAGTCTCTGACTCGAGCTAGCTTTCTTTTAATCTTTAAATTGCCATCCTCTATTACTTAAATTTTTTTAATGGAAATGTAGTTGATTTATAATGCTGTGTCAGTTTCAGGTGTACAGCCCAGTGATTCAGTGACATAAAAGTGTGGGATTTATTCCAGCCCCTGACAGGAGGGCAGCGTGGTGTCTGATCTGGGAGGCTCCATGCTAACTGGCTCCTGAGGAAGACATAGTCCAGTTGCTGAAGGGCCGGTACTCTGATGTCTGGAACCAGCCATGTTTCAACAGCGGGCACCACTTGGCCAGAGAACTGACCAGTGTGCATCCTGAAAGAAATCACCCACCGGGGATGTTAAACACGGGACTGTGGCCTGAATCCTGTCCTCAAATACAGCAGCCACAGGTGCAGCACATCTGGAAACTTATTAAATACATATTCTTCCAAATGGTCACATTTTAAAAAATATAGAGCCTGGGTACCTTGTGATATATGATGCTTAGACGTTTATGTATTTTGCTTTTGCTTCAAACTCTTTGCACAGGGAAAAAATCAACTGATGAGTGTGGATGGGGACAAAGCGTTCATCCATAATCATAGTAAACATGAAAATATGGTCTGCACGGTAGTAATAACAGTGAGCATGGAAATATTTTAGTCTGGAAAAGGTTACAATCTATGCTATAGAACAGACACCATATGAAAAATTTAGGCCATGTACTGTGATTGACTGCTCAGATACAGGCCTCTTCCATTTAATGGCAAGAGACTATTCTCAAGAATTAGACATTCTCCATAAAGATATCAGCTAGAAGTCTACATGGGAAAAATTATAATGTAACTAAATGCCAGTAAGTACACATACATGTAAATGAAGCGCTTCCCAAACACGGGCATGAGCATGGATGTGAACACGCCTGTCTGCAGGGGAGCAGCCTCTCACAGACCCAGCTCACCCCACCATGCACACAGGCAGGTGTTGACCCCCGAGCTTTGCATGACACCCTGGCAGCATGGCGATCATCTAGCCATCATGTCTGAGATTTCATCAACATTCCCCCCGCATCCGTTCTGGTAAAGTTCTTTTATCGATTCAGGGTGCTATTCATGCAAAATGTTCCTGTGTAAATATTGCTGGAACGAGAAGTCCTGTGGGGTCTAGGTATTAAAACCAGAACTGGTCAAGGGTGGCCATGTTACTGGGGAGGGGATCCCTGGGTCTGCAGCAGGTGTGGCTTTGGGTGCAGCAGAGGAGCATCTGGAGCACACAAGATAAGGGATAAGGCAGACAGTTTTCACTTGGCAGAAACCATAGGAAAGTTTCATAACGTGACGCCAGATCACTTACGAAAGTGTAGTGTACAGTGCCAAGGCAACTGCTCATTACTAACCGGATGAACTGCAAGACCAAATGACTAAGGTGGGGTAGGTAGGTGCAGGGCTATGAACGGAGGAGGGAGTGCTGTGTGCTCACTCGTGCCAGCTCTACGCCGGCCAGTGCACAGAAGGCCACGCTGCCGCCTCTCGTGGTCAGCGGGACCGTGTGACCAGTATTGGCCAACAGGGTGTGAGGGGATGTGGCACGTGGCCTCTTCACACCAGAGCATTTAGCTGCTGTATAAGACCTTCCAGAGTTCTCTTTCCTTAAGCCAGAAAGACCAGAGATATCCAAGAGTGGTCATCTCATCAGCCCAGCTCCTAAAGTGAAGAGGGCAGGCAGAGCCCCAGCAACCCCGAGCCATGCAACATGAGTGAGGAAAAGCATCCGTGCACACGTGAGATGGTAAGCACTGCTGGGTGCATACACAGGATGGAATATTATTCAGCCTTCACAAAGAATGGAATCCTGATGTATGATACAGCATGGATGAAGCTTTAGTCACCATGTTGTGAGAAATAAGCAGACACAAGAGGACAAACCATGAAACTAAAAGACGCTTGCTCTTTGGAAGAAAAGCTACCAACCTAGACAGCACATTAAAAAGCAGAGACATTACTTTGCCAACAAACGTCCATCTAGTCAAAGCTATTGGTTTTTCCAGTAGTCATGTATGGATGTGAGAGTTGAACTATAAAGAAAGCTGAGTGCTGAAGAGCTGATGCTTTTGAACTGTGGTGTTGGAAAAGATTCTTGAGAGTTCCTTGAATTGCAAGGAGATCCAACCAGTCCATCCTAAAGGAAATTGGTCCTGAATATTCATTGGAAGGACTGATGCTGAAGCTGAAATTCCAATACTTTGGCCCCCTGATGTGAAGAACTGACTCATTGGAAAAGACCCCGATGCTGGAAAAGATTGAAGGCAGGAAGAGAAGGGGATGACAGAGGAGGAGATGGTTGGATGGCGTCACTGACTTGATGGACATGAGTCTGAGCAAGCTCCAGGAGTTGGTGATGGACAGGGAAGCCTGGCATGCTGCAGTCCATGGCGTCACAAAGAGTCGGATACAACTGAGCGACTGAACTGAACTGAAGAGACAAGCATGGTTCCACTTAGACACTGTCCCCAGGATGGTTATTCATAGAGGCAGAGCGTAGAGCAACGGGAACCAGGGGCTGTAGGAAGGGAGCATGAGGAGTTAGCATCTGATGGGCGCAGAGTTTCAGCACAGATGATAAAACAAACATCCTGGAGACGGACAGTGGTGGCAGTTACACAGCAATGTGAGCATAGTGAATGCCACTGAGCTGTACATTTAAAAATGGTTAAAGTGGCAAATTTCACATTATGCATATTTTAACACAATAAAAAATTAAGGAATCAAATAGAAATTATGGAGTTGAAAAGTATAATCACAGGAATAAAAAATTCACTCAAAGCGCTCAACAGCACATTTGAGCAGGCGGAAGAATCACTGAACTTGCAGACAGGTCAGTTTAGATGATCCAGTATAAGAAACAGAAAGAAAATATTTTTTAAATGAACAGAGCTAAAGAGACCTGCAAGGCACAGCTAAGACTCCAAAATACCTGGCATAAGAGTCCCAGGAGAGGAGTGAGAGAAGGGGAAGAAAGAAGATACGAAGAAAGAATCACCAAAATATCCCAAATTTGATATTTTAAAGACATAAATCTACACACCCAAGAAGCTCAACAATCTCCAACTGGGAAAAATCTAAAGAGATTCAAATCTGTATACATATTAACTCAACTGTTGAAGGGAAACCCACAGAGAGTCTTCAAAGCAGCAATGAAAAGTGACTCACCACATACATGGGATCCTCAGCAAGAGTCACATCTCTAGGGCTCCCCTGGTGGTGCAGTGGTTAAGAATCTGCCTTTCAATGCAGGGGACTTTGCCTTTCAATCCCTGGTCAGGGAACTAAGATCCCACAGGCCTCGGGGCAACTGAGCCTGCACGCCATAACCAGCAAACTGAATCCACCAACACATAAAAAGGATTATACGGTGAGTAAGTGGAATTTATGCCAAGAATGTAAGGTTTGTTCAACATGTGCAACTTAATCTGTGTTACAGTTCACACTAAATAAATAAGGGAAAGAAAGCCACACGATCACCAATAGAGGCAACCAAAGCATGAGAAGAAACTTGACCTCCATTCATGACAAAAACATTCAACCAACCAGATGGGAATGTTCTCTCCATCTAATAAAACGTCTCTAAGGGGGACCCACAGTTGACATCAATCACGCTTCATGGTGAGAGGCCAACAGCTTTCCCACTGGGATCAGGCAGGCAAGGATGTCCACTTCACCATTTCTCTTCAGCACTGCTGGAGACCCCAGCCAGGCAGTTAGGCAAGGAAAAGCCAAAGGCATCCTAATTGGAAAAGAAAACGTGAAACCATCTTTGTTTGCAGATGACATGCTCCGAAGTACAGAAAACCCTAAAAAATTCACCACAAATCTACTAGATTTAATAAGTGAGTTCAGCAAGATTGTAGCCTGTAAGATCAATAAACAAAAGTCAGCTACATTTCATACTAACAATCAACAATCTAAAAATGAAATTCAGAAAGCAATTCTACAAACAGTCACATTAAAAAGAGTAAGTTACATGGAAATAAATTTAATTGAAAAGTACAACACTTATATGCTGAGAACTATAAAATATTATTGAAAGAAATTAGAGGAGATCTAAATAAATGGAAAATCACTGTGTTCCCAGATGGGAAGCTTTCATCAAATGTCATCACTCCCTGAGTTAACTCCACAAACAGTGCAGTCTATGTCAGCATCCCAAGAGCCTTTTTTGAAAACTGAACAAGCTGATTTTAAAGTTTATGTAGAATTACAAGAGACCCAGAATAGCCACAACATTCTTGAAAAACCACAAAATTGGAGAACTCACACTTATCAGTTTTAAAATTTCACTGCTGCTGCTGCTAAGTCGCTTCAGTCATGTCCGACTCTGTGCGACCCCATAGACGGCAGCCCACCAGGCTCCCCCATCCCTGGGATTCTCAAGGCAAGAACACTGGAGTGGGTTGCCATTTCCTTCTCCAGTGCATGAAAGTGAAAAGTGAAAGTGAAGTCGCTCAGTCGTGTCTGACTCTTACTATGAAGACTTAAAAACTTATGGGACTTCCCTGCTGGGAGGTGGTAGAGAACCCGACTGCCAATGCGGGGGATGCAGGTTTGATCCCTGGTCAGGGAGCTAAGATCCTATGTGCCGAGGAGCAGCTACTGAGTCTTCGTGCCACTACAAAGATCCCACATGCCACAACTAATACCCGATGCAGGCAAAGAAATAAATATCTGAACAGAAAACAAAAAATAACAAGAGTTGGCGAGGATGTGGAAAAATTGGAGCCTCATTCATTGTAGGAATGTGAAATGGAGCAACTGCTGTGGAAAATAATCTGACAATTTCTCAAAAAGTTCAGCGTAGAGTCACCACATGATTCAGCAATTCCACTCCCAGGTAGTATGAAGGAATAATTTCAAGACAGTTACATACATATGTCTGTATAAAAACTTATACACTAATGTTCGCAGCAGCCTTATTCATAATAGCTAAAAATTAAAACAACTTGAAAGTCCATCAAGTAATAAATGGGTAAAGAAGATGTGGTCAAGCGATGCAATGAAATATTCAGTTCAGTTCAGTTCAGTCGCTCAGTCGTGTATGACTCTTTGTGATGCCATGAATCACAGCACACCAGGCCTCCTTGTCCATCACCAACTTCCAGAGTTTACTCAAACTCATGTCCATTGAGTTGGTGATGCCATCTGACCATCTCATCCTCTGTCGTTTCCTTCTCCTCCTGCCCTCAATCCCTCCAAGCATCAGGATCTTTTCCAGTGAGTCAACTCTTCACATGAGGTGGCCAAAGTATTGGAGTTTCAGCTTCAGCATCAGTTCTTTCAATGAACACCCAGGACTGATCTCCTTTAGAATGGACTGGTTGGATCTCGTTGCAGTCCAAGGGACTCTCAAGAGTCTTCTCCAACACCACAGTTCAAAAGCATCAATTCTTCAGTGCTCAGCTTTCTTCACAGTCCAACTCTCACATCCATACACAACCACTGGAAAAACCGTAGCCTTGACTAGATGGACCTTTGTTGGCAAAGCAATGTTTTTGCTTTTTAATATGCTATCTAGGTTGGTCATAACTTTCCTTCCAAGGAGTAAGTGTCTTTTAATTTCATGGCTGCAATCACCATCTAAAGTGATTTTGGAGCACCCCAAAATAAATTCTGACACTGTTTCCACTGTTTCCCCATCTATTTCCCATGAAGTGATGGGACCGGATGCCATGATCTTCATTTTCTGAATGTTGAGCTTTAAGCCAACTTTTTCACTCTCCTCTTTCACTTTCATCAAGAGGCTTTTTAGTTCCTCTTCACTTTCTGCCATAAGGGTGGTGTCATCTGCATATCTGAGGTTATTGATATTTCTCCCAGCAATCTTGATTGCAGCTTGTGTTTCTTCCAGCCCAGCATTTCTCATGATGTACTGTGCATATAAATTAAATAAGCAGGGTGACAATATACAGCCTTGACATACTCCTTTTCCTACTTGGAACCAGTCTGTTGTTCCATGTCCAGTTCTAACTGTTGCTTCCTGACCTGCATACAGATTTCTCAAGAGGGAGGTCAGGTGGTCTGGTATTCCCATCTCTTTCAGAATTTTCC